>MU004191.1:990808-1125657 GCA_010093605.1 Lophium mytilinum | reverse complement strand
ATTACTCCCATTACTCCCATTACTCCCATTACTCCCATTACTCCCATTACTCCCAACAAACCCTAAGTTCTCTCTGCTTCCAGAACCAGGACCGCAACGGCCCATTCCAATACGCCTTCTTCCAATACTACTACTACCAAATAGCTACGAAGCCGGCTCACTTTCCCCAGTACCTTCACTCCGTGCCCAATATCCAGAAACCTAGAACGCGTTATGATCGGTTACATCTTCTAGTATAATCTGAGTCATAGAAGAAAGCGCGCAGGGTGTTAAGGCCCAGCCGCACTATCAGTCGGTACCTCCTGAGCGCTCTTCCTCTACCCTTGCTGTGCTCTGGTCTTATCTACAAATCGGCCCTTCCATGCCGTAAACCCCGCAGAAAGCGCCCCTGACACCAGCCGTCCCGCGGTAGTCGTACTGCTAGCTCATTGAAATGGATAGAACGACCCGAATAAAGACATGGGTAAGATCCTGAAACCCATCGGTTTGCGAACATGCAGGTCTGGTGGAATCGTACTCCGAAGGCGCAGATGTCAAAGGTACTTTACTGAGGCGCGAAGTCGACACCCACTGTCTCCCGAGTCGAGGCCGTGATGTGGAAACTTCTTACGAAAAATCCGAGGACTGTCAGCAGTGGGCGTCAGCTTCAGGCGTTAGGTGAAGTAGTCTGAAGACCCGGAGCTGCTGCACGAAAGCACGTGCGCATCTCTGGTGAATCCATCGTCATCTTTGGGGTTATCGTTGGCAGAGGTTTCCGCTGCGTTCGTGGTGCGAGTCGTGTATAGGGGAAATCGCACTCTGGAACCCTGCAAAGAGAGGTTGTCCCGGCTCTTCGAAGCTATGAAACCCACACGCTGGAAGATTCTAGCTGCTATTAGACCCCTTACTTACACAGTTAGATGCCGTATCGACCTCATCGTCCACCACGTCGTCGTCTCTAGTGGAGATCTAGGAAGGACCGTGAAGACTCCGGCATCTAGGACGGAGACGAAGTGTGGGTCGTAGGACCTTGTGTGCAGGCTAGAAGGAGATCTCGTCCCAGTAATACTCAGCCGGTATAGAGAAAACATAGCGTCATGATGGATTGCTTTCGTAGCCGTTCGTTCAGCATTTCGATACTGGTTTGAGTGACCTAGCACCGTTTTCAATAAATGGCCAACCTCGATGCTTTCAGCTGCTGTATTATCTGATATTCTAGTTGTTGATTCTAGGGCTGAGCCTCACTTTCGAGCGTTGGTAAGAGTTCCAAAGGCAGAGCTGGCTGCTTCGCATAATAACACTATTTCGAGCCTCGATAATATCGGATGCTGTGATCATTGTCCACTCCCCATTCTCCATCTACCGCCCTAATCTCTTCTATCCCGTGCTTGCGACTGAACCTGATCCTCCAGTACGCATCATCCCGAAGCTGATGAAACCAAGGTCTTGTTCTCAGGACGGTCTTTGGTGAGCGTTATGAATCTCGTTTCTTGTGCATTCTGGCGGTGTTTGAGAGATCGTGGGTAAAGTGGCAGAGAGACATTGAGTTGTAAATTTGAAGATCTTGCGTTTTCTACAGCTGAGCTGAAGTGAGAGTCCGGGGGTTGAAAGAATGTCTGGTGGTACACCAAGGCTGGCAACGCCTTTATTGAGATGGTTGGTCCTAGCTATGCGGGACATTATCAGCTGGGCTTTGGCGTCAATATAGGAGAGGTGTGGTGGTCCGGCAATGTAAGAGGAAACACCGTCCAGTAACTGTAAGTTAGCATCAGGTTGATCTCGTTTTCAGATGTGTGCGGATTGAAAAACTTGTGAAATAGCACGTATCGACTGGCGATGATGATCATAGGGGTGAGGCCTATGATGCCAAGTTTACATTTGAGTTGAGGACTGCATAGTTAAGTGCACAGCGTCTATCTATTTTTCTTTGGAGTGAGTCTCGAATGTGCTTGGATAAAGGAATTCTCCTATTCTGTGCTTGAGACTAACCTACTGGAGTATCTGATAGGGCAAGGGGGTTCTCCTGTTCTAAGCTTGAAACTAACCTACTGAAGTACCTACTAAGACTTTGTATGCAGCTTATCGCCTTATTCGTTGGGGAGGGTACCTGCACGTATCTGTTAGTTCCCCAACTATACCTAGACGGAGGTACCTCCGCCAGATGGCAGTGAGGGGGCATCGGATTCAACCGCTTCGTTCCGGATGATCATCAAAGACCAGTCCTCATTCGGGTTGCACGATCCTGACTCTCTAGTAATCCACACCAGCGCATGCACGCGAGGACAGAGGTGGGGAGTGAAGAGATATGGACAGATCGTCGGGTATCAGAGCCTGACCGCTTCATGGCCGTGCCAGTAGAAGGGAAAAGATGACACAGAGTTGGGCGAGCAACAGCGAACGAAAACCTGTCTTGACCGTGGTCATACCTACAGTCTGACACTTCTTTTGACCTGATTGCCTCAGAATACACACCTACTTCGTGCCTCCTATCGTGATGACCAAGATGCCTATTTTTGGAAAAGCATTCAAATGGTAGTGCCGTGTGATAGCGAAGAAGATACGTGCTCGAAAACACCCCCACAGTCTGTAGGTGACTTGCCTTTAGAGCAGCGGGGATGCGGATGGGATGCCCAGGAGAGCAATCAGAGAGAGAGGACGCTCGTGCGGCCCGTGACTGGTGGTGTTTGCTTTGCTTTGGGCGGCGATCAAACGTAGCATCCATGCTTCCGACGACGTTTGAGTCCCGTGTGACCGGTTGGAAGGCGTAAAGATCGACTGGGATGGACGGGGATCTGATCTGCTGCGTCGTAAAGCGCAGGTGGTGTGTTGAGTGGTGCCTCTTCTTTTGGCCCCAGCCGACACAGCGGTGACGGCAGAAGGCGGCGAGCACAAGGCACGGCGAGTCGTGCTGTCCTTTACAGCAGCCTTGTTTTCTGCCCAGACGCTGACGTAGGTACATTCATGTATGAAGATCTAACATGTTCGGCCTGTGAGTGAAGAGGGCTTAGAGGGGGAGCTGAGACGGCTGCGGGGCTGTGTGGTGATAGCGAAGTTGAGGTTGCAAAAGAGCAGCATGGGAGGCATGCGAATGGGCAGTGGCAGCGGCGCAGGATTTATCCTCGGGGGCGCTTGAAGCTGACCTTTGAGCTGCTGCAGGGCGGGCGGGGAGTGGTGATGGTCAGCGAACAGAGTCGCAACAGAGACAGTGTGGAGAGTCAGATTCGGTGAGGCAATTGGTAGGGTGAGAGTGGAGCGCAGCAACGGGGAAGGCGGCCGACTCGATGACGGCATCGTGGGGAGATTGCCGAAATTTGCCCTGCGTCTGGCAGCAATAGGGGACTTGGCACCAGAATGTGAGGATGTTTGGGGCAGTGATGCGCGGAGGGCCCCGGTCTGCGCACAGGGACAGCGCCCTTGATGTCGCACCACAGGCATTACATCATGGCACCCGCCGATCCAGTCCCCTCTCAAGCCCAGCATTCGTCGGTGGTGGCTTGACGCTTTTCCCGACGCCCAGACAAGCCCGATTCCGCCTCAACGGCGCCCGATGCAGCCTGAGGATGCGGGAAAGCCTCAACACCAACCGCGCAGCGCGAGAGAGTCGCGAAGTTCGTGGCTCTTCTGCGAGCTTGACCGCACAACGGCTGCACGACGCTGGACGCACGGGCGGTTCCGTGTGCCGAAGAGATGGGGCCCTGAAGCCAAGCAGTGCGCTGAGCTCTTGCGCGGTGGAGCAGCTGGAGATCGTCATCTTCCCATGAACAAAACCTGCCACTCGCCTGCCACTCGCCGCAACGCTGACACCAACGGGAGGCGCTCGCCAGGCAAAAGCTCCGCTGCAACCCTCGTGCCCCCCAAGGCCCCCGCCGCCTTTGACCGCCGAAACGGCTGCTTCCAACTGCATCCGGCGCCGGTCCCGCTCTCGCTCGCCGAGCCTGTCATCACCCCAGCGTGCTCCCCCAAATTCGCACTCCCTGCCCCGACTTCTGACGCTGTGCACGCACAACCAGCCTCCGAACCCAGTGTTTCTTCTTCAGGGTCCACACCCACAGTAGCGCCGCCACTACGCCATCGCTAGCCCCCTCCCAACTGCCTCCCGTCCACTACCCTCCCGCCCTCTATACCACACCCTCGACTGCTCTGCTTTCCTGCAGCTGCACCACAGACACCACCACCAGGCACAACCTTGGCGTCCATCCTCAACACCACGCCGCCTCTCACCACACCGACCACACGCCTCTCCTCGACTCCCGACGGCCACGACCCGCGCAGCAGTCTGAAGTACCTCACACATCCAAGCTGCACCGCCTCGGTCACCAAGACGCACAGGACCACCGACAACGCTGGCCGACTTAGACATTGGTAGCACTGCGACACAACCCGTGCAGACAACGGCGCCCTCATTGAGAGTGCACACCGGAACCCTCGCGGCAGCTCCTCCCACTAGTGTTACTCCCACATATCCAGCCAGCCATGGCCCAAGAACAAATTTCGGCCGCTGTCCCTCCTATGGCCTCGCCAGCCGTCCACCTCGTCCACAACCCCGACGAGGACATGAGCTCGTCATCTTCAACCGCGTCGTCTCTGGACAATGACGCCCGGTCAGACTCGTCGAAACTACAGCGGCCGAAGCTGGGCAGCAGAAAGTCCAGTGGCACCATCATAATACCGCGCGACAGCCCGCACGTCGAGCTTAAAGAGGAGGAGTACGACGAGAGTGATGCGCGGACAATGAGCCCGCGAAGGAGTAGCGAGGAGATTGAGAAGATGGGCCAGGAGGCTCGACAGGCCTTGATTGAGTGAGTACCGCCATTTCCATCATTCTCATCACTCCCATCCCCAGTAGCCTCGGGCATCGCATCTCAGCAAGCGTCGCCGGAGCATCTGCGTCATTGTGGAAAGACTGTGACCCCTGACGCCTGAAACGCCACCGCGGACCCTAACATGCACAGTCATCACTAACGCTCTTCAGACAAGCCAAGGCTCTCCAAGCCAGCCTGCTCGAGATCGTAGACCGTGTCGAGGTTGTCCGGTCTGAACACGAGAAGTTGGAAGGCGGCAATAAATTCCTACAATCGTAAGACTTGCATTTCCGTCTCACCCTTAGGATTGCCAAACTGACCACGTGCCCAGATATATCGGAGAGCTCATGCAGACAAGCAAGATCACATCGACCGGAGCTGCCAAAAGCAAAGGCAAAGGAAAAGGCCGCATTGGTGCGAAATGACTGCATGGCCTCGCCGCCTCGGATATCGCCCCTGAAGCTCACCTCTCGACACCAACTATCCTAGGACGATCTCTCCCCATCATCCTGAACACCCAAGCAACAAAAACATCAATGAATTGACAGCGTTTACGAAGCGGTGCATGGTGGCCTTGCGTTACGGCGTTCATTGGTCCACTCTGCCTATTGCATCGCCGTGGACCTTCTGTCTTCCTGGCCACATAACGGTCGCGACTTACTTACCTTTCTCGTCATCATCCTTCATTTCGAATACCGACACCACCATTACCATTTTATTCTCCACGCCAACTTTTATTCCCATACTACTTTTTCACTTTCACGTAGCAGATCACCTACGGTCCCACCTCGGCCGAGGCATAAAATACCACATAGATATCGGCTACATTCTACCTATTCACTTCATCACCGCCCACTTACCTAATTCGGGCCAGCAGTTTTTCCCACTGGGGCACCGGCGTCTTCAAGGCCGGCAGCCTTGTTTTTCGGTTTTCCTCGCTGTTCCTTTTCTATCTCTTGTTGCTTGGGCTCATTGGCATCGGTGTTTCATGGTGCTGCGGAACTTGGGCATTTTTGGGTTTTACTTACTTTGCGTTGTCACTGGGTTCAAAGTGCATGGGGCTTTTTTTGAGCGACATGTGTCGGAATCACTCGCTGTGCATGCGGCGGCAAAGCTGCTTTGCATCTGTGTGTGAGAGAAAGAGAGGGAGGGGGAGTGTCTGACACCATATTCACGCAACGAAGAATCGCGCGGTTCGGTCTGTTGGCGTGGCAAAAGCTTAAGCATATGAATGGAAAGAAATTCAAATATAATCTGTCTGCTGCGTGTGTTTGTGATGGGTGATGACAGCATTAGGGAACCGGGGAGGTCTCAATCATGAAGAGATAAGTGAGACGTCGTGTAGTTGGAAAGTAACAGAGGGGGAGTGAGGGAGTTACTTCGCCTACTTGGGGCATCTGGAAAGACCCCTGACTTGCTTCCGCGATGTCAATTGCGTGACGCCCTAACGCAGGCGAAAGTTCAAGTAAGTAATTTTAGGTATAACGCCGGGAGTCCGTGCGATGTGGACTGAACGACTGAACTGGATGTTGGCGTGCTAATCCAGAACACCCTAGGCCAGGTCTCAGAAAGTAGGGCGACATCTCCAGTGTGCAGTTTAGGTTCATATCGATGAGACGACTTGACTGGGAATCATCTTGCATGCTAGATGCTTAATATGCTAGATTCTGCTTTAGCCTCTATGTAAACCAGAGGAGTGTGAAAGTCATGAACGAGAGCTGATCACGTGCGATTTGGAGTCAATTCTGGCATGGCGTTGGCGTGCACTCTATATCAGGCCTTTGCGGTCAGGAGAATTCAAGGAAGTTGAGGTGGGTAGCATGCGCGGAAGTTAGCCCGTGCGATTAGACGAGACTTTTTAACATTTTTGTGACAGGCTCTGGATATATCATGCTTTTGGAACATGGGTAGCGTGGGGGATGGGACAAGCATTGATGAAGGAGCGCTTTGGTTCGTAATGGTCGGACTCTGTCTGCTTTTCAAGATGGGAAGGTACTAGATAGGGTGACGTAAAGCGATATAAAAGAAAATTGGAGAGTTGTAGGAACAAGGGGATCCCGGATCTTTGGCCTGCAAGGTAAATCTGTGGTAGCTATTGGCTATTCTGAACTCTTCCTGTAATACAGGTGGTGATTGGAGCTTTCCGTTCATGTTTCGAGTATCTGAGGTTGTGGGGGTTGAGGGGGGGCGGATGGGTAAGGCAGCAGGGATAAAAAAGGGGATGTCAGCTATGAGTTATAGAGTATGGGAGGTTGAGACGGTGTCTCTGTAGAGAGCTACGCATAACCTCGATGTGCGTTGGTATTATATCGGCAAGGTGGCGTCAGATCCTTTGATCATTGATGCTGCAGGCCCTCAACCCTCTTGTGTGGCATCATGTCTCACCACCTTTAGCCCTGCATCCTCTCTCCCCTTGTACGTCTTCTCGCGCCATACTTTAAAGCCAGGTGAATTCCCAGCGCTGAACAGCCTCGGCGGCCCATCCGGTGGTAGAGCCGCCAGTTTTGCAGCAAGATCCACCTCCCTGTACAGCTCGCCGTCGACGGTGAATTTGATAGTTCCGACACTTTCGAACAGCGTTGCGCCCATCGAAGCCACGTACGGGTCCAAAGATGGTGGTGTGCAAAAAGCCACGCGCACAACGGAATCCAAATCAAGGACAAACTGATTTATATGCATAAAAAGGTAATCACCAAAAGCCTTCGGATGTATCAGATACCGCTTGTTCGGATCGTGGCTCTCCGGGACCTGACCAAGTTGGAAGGCCCATCCAAAGGCTTCTGGCGCTATCACTGTTCCTTCTGGCAGATTCTTGGGGGTTTGAATATCGTATACGGCGGTTTTGATGGTGACTTGAGCGGGCTGAACGATGTTGACTTTTGTGGGAAACTCTAAGCAAGTCTGTCGTCTTCCATAACAGCCACTTATGTTTGCGCTTTTGTTCACCGATGTGGCCACGATGAACAGGCCCGAACTTCAAGAAGTGATCTAGCGTTGAGAAGAAGCAAGAAGCCGGGACGCGGCAAGGAAACCCCATCCATCCCCCTTGACAAGCCTCAGTCTTCACCTGGTGGATGGTCGTCGTAAAAGTATCGACTTGGGATACTACCGCTGGGATCATTGTCCACCTTAGCCAGAACACCTGCTCATTCATGAACTGGATTTCCAGGGAGAAATTGCGACCAGTCCTGTCCAACGCTTCCAGGGTTTCCTTGTGAAGTTGCCAGCTCGACTACAGCACGCCGCTACAGCTGGTAATAAAGCGTTGGGGTGGATCAACCAATAGCATCAGGTATCGAGGTATACGCGGATGCAGCGCTGTGGTGAATCCGTTTACTTTGTCAACCACCCAAGGCCATAGCGCATTGACAGGAGGTGAGGAAGATGTGATGACGGATTTGATGATGAGGATGCGGAGTTCGCGGGGTAGCTTCAGTAGGCGAGACATTTTTTAGCTAAAGGGAGAAGACATTACTTGATCAACCTTGAGTCCGCACCTGTGTGGCTATTGCGAAGTCTGTGAGATGAGCTGTTGATTTCGGCGTGAGTTGGTGAAACTCAAGGTTGTCGGACAGATTTATATTTTCACTGTGGGGTGCTGCGTGGTTGCCATCGTACCGGTGGTACCCTTCCCAATATAGCCATGGACGGGATCTGGCTTTTAAGATTCGATCGTTAGCCTCCGTCCGCTTGCATGCAATTATCATGCTCAACTCACATTCTATCAGTCCAACTCATGGAACAAACAAGGCACCTTCATCACATCAGCAAGAAAAATTCCATACTCCGAAGGCTCTCAAATAGAATTTTTCCATTTCATTTCCATAATCGCCCTTCTCCTTTCCTTCCCAGTCAGTTCTCAGAAACAGACTACACCGAACCCCTAAAGCTGTTCAAAGCCGTCTGGGTTGAAGCTCAAAAAGGAGATCGGATGCAAGAGACAGGAGAAGAAGCAAGAAAACAGGATTCGAGTAAAAGAGGATTCTCTCTAAAAAGGCTTTGGTAGTAGAGTGCAGAAGAGCAGCAGTAGCACGAGCAATCCGAGGCTTCGTTCCTTGCGGTTGAACAGTTGGTCTTTGCCTGTAAACCCAAATGCAACCGACCATGCACCAATCACGTTCGCCACCGGATACTTCCCCCCATCTTCAGAACATCGTCTAAGCCTTGGGCTCTTCAGCCGGGGCAGCCGGGGCCTCAGCGGCTTCGTCCTTTGGCTCTGCAGAAGCGGGAGCCTGCTGCTCGGAGGCGGGCTCGGCAGCTGGTTCAGCCTCGGATGAGGTCCAGAGGGTCTAATCGTGTGAGCTAGGTCTTGGGATCTGAAATGAAAAACTTACGAGGTTGTCCCGTAGCAATTGCATGATGAGGGTGGAATCCTTGTAGGACTCCTCGGAGAGAGTGTCGAGTTCTGCAGGGTGTTAATCGAGTTTTATAGCAACGCGACAAGAAACGTACCGGCAATCGCATCATCGAATGCCTGCTTGGCAAGCTGGCATGCCTGGTCGGGCGAGTTCAGGATCTCGTAGTAGAAGACAGAGAAGTTGAGGGCAAGACCAAGGCGGATTGGGTGAGTGGGGGCCAAGTTCGTCTGCGCAACCTCAGTTGCGGCCTTGTATGCCTCCAAAGACTTGTCCGCCGAAGTGCGACGCTTATCGCCGATGGCGAACTCAGCGAGGTAACGGTGGTAGTCACCCTTCCTATGCGCGGAATCTTTGTCAGTGCTCTGGTGTTACCGATAGAGGCGCATTGGACTCACATCTTGTGGTAGAAAACCTTGGATTCACCGCTCTCGGCAGATGGGATCAGATGGCCGTCGAGGCACTCCAGGATGTCCTCGCAAATCTTGGCCAGCTCGGCCTCGATCTTCTGGCGGTACTCCTTGATCAGACCGACCTGGGCCTCGTTGCCCTTGGACTCCTCCTTTTGTTCGATGGATGTCACGATTCTCCACGACGCGCGGCGGGCACCGATGACGTTCTTGTAGGCAACGGAGAGCAGATTTCGCTCCTCGACGCTGAGTTCTTGGTCTGCAGAGGCGACGGCCTTCATGTTCTCCACCATTTCTGAGCAGGGGGTTAGGCATGCAGGGCTGACAGGAACAGACACGGTACTCACCCTCATAGCGCTCGGCCTGCTCGGCCAACTTGGCCAGGTAGACGGAATTTTCGTAGGAGCTCATTGTGAATACGTGATCTAAAGAGGTCAGCGGTTGCTAGAAATACAAAGCGTTGGCGCAAATGAAAGCTCAATGAAGGAGTCGCCTTGTGCGGGTCCGACGCTCCAGAGTCTTCGCTGGGTGAATGAGGGGGAGATCGAGCGTCCACGTCAAGATGTCCGCGAACTCGATCGTAACTGTTCCGATTGACCCAGAATCGGTAGAGAACAGGTAGAGACTTGAGCGGCGGCGCCTGATCTGGGACGGCGCGGGCGGCGTTGCTGGCTGCGCGCCCGGGCGAGGGTGCAAGAAGCCGGTCCTGAGGCGTCCAAACAAGCGGAGCGACGGCGGAGGGCGGATTTGCGAGGCAGTGCCAATGGCAGACTGCTATGTGCCGCCAGAGCAATGCGGCTGCGACACCAACAGACTTCTGTGGTGCTGGCGGCGCAGGGCGGCGTTGAGGCTGTTGGGGGGTATGTGCAGAGAGGGGATGACGAAAGACACAATCGCAAAGGGCACAGGCCTACCTTGGGAATCCAGTTCAGGAGTGTGATGGTGCAAAGACGCAGTCGGAGAGACGGGCTACAGTGTGGCAGCAGGCGACTCGGGCGTGGACGAGGGAGAAGGGTTGGTGGAGAGGGAGTGTTGAACGGTGTTGATGGTGGAAGTGTTAATGGGAGTGGTGGGTAAGGAACCAAGGCCCACTGTGGACGGCCCTCGATTTCAGCCAAGCCGCCACTCCCAGCCAGCCAGGTGACTCGGCGAAGGGACGACGGGCCAGGCTTCGCGTTTGATGCCCTGACACTTCTTCACTAGAACACCGTCTCCGTCCCGATTCCCTGTGAATGCCACAGCTGAGTGTCCTAGTAGGATAGGCGTCTGCGCTACATGCACCCTTCCGGCGGGCCTGAGGCTTCCACTGCCTTCGTAGCCCTTTCCCAGCCCGGGTCTTCCTTGACTGCCGCCTCACAAGTTGGACGCAAGAAGCAGCGCCCGGTGCCCGAGGGGCAGGCATGGAGACGTGGCAATCAGAAGCTGGGAATATCCATACTGAATCATCTATCGAATTGATAGCTACATACGGCCGCTGTCTGTTGTGGTATTCTATATTTGTCCATCTGAACCTGGCGGTGACGTGCTTTGGCATACATCTGAACATTTCACAACGACAAGCTTCAATGTCGGGCACCACGATGAGCGCCAGATCCATGGCTCGCATCTCCCCACTGCAGCCCCTATGGCGAACCCTCGCCGGCCATCACCCGACGTCGACAGCTTCATCTAATCTTTGCAGCGGGGGTGACTCCATATACCATATCACGTGTACTTCTCCGCACGGGGCAAGCCGGGACGGGACCTCTAGGAGCTCTTCAACATCATTGTGTCAGTCCATCACCAGACAAACTTCATCTACAAATTGGACCCCCCCACCACCTCCCCCAGCCGCCATCACAAAGCCAACACTCACAATGCTCCGCACACAATTCATCAAGACCGCTCGCATCGCCGTGCCCCGCCGGCTGCTCTCCACCACCCCGCGGGTCATGGCCGGCGAAACTGGTTCAGGTGCCTCTCGCCCTGGCGGCGACCGTGCTGGGTGCGTCTCCTCCCTTTCAATGCCCCAATCCCCTCGTAGCTCTTCCATTTCCACTGCATTCAAAGTTAACAGTTGCTTCCCTGCTCTAGTGATGCCTTCACCCGGCGCGAACGCTCTGCCGAGGAATACTACATCCACGAAGAAGAGAAGGCCAAGTACGCCGACTCCTCCCCTCCGCAATTCCACCCTCCCGCAGAATAACCCCAGCTAACGTTGGCGGCACACAGGCTCTTGGCCATCCGCGAGAAGCTGCGTGCCCAGAAGCAGCACATCGAGGAGCTTGACAAGCATATGTACGCTCCCCAGCAACCACCCCCCAACAACCACAAGCACAAACCCCGAAACTGACTCCCTCCCACAGTGCGGACCTGACAAAGGAGTCCGGCGGACAGGGCGAGCAAAAGTAAGCGCTTCAGACGCGTAGACTTGTATTGTGTGTGAGCAGACGATGACAAGCAAATCCAGCTAGCTAGCCAGTGCAAAACAAAGACAGCAGCAACGGACCAGTCAGTCGAATGATGCGGGGAGAACAAGCTAGGGGTTTTGGTAGTAGTCGTTTGATGAGTCGATCGAGCAAAGCACATCAACTGTATATTGTATTTTCCACAACAGCTCTTGACAAAATTCCAGCGAGTTTAATTCGATGTCTGCGAGACTTGCGTGTCACTCCTTTTTTTGCATATGATTTGAGGGCTTGAGGGTTTCTGGGGGCTTATGAATGATCATTGCTCGTTCGAGTTGAGGTGGCTTGGTGTGAGGGTGTGCATTCATTTTCTACAGCTCAAAATGCTTCGATGTCGTCTGCTATCATCCATTGGCCCTGATGTGGATTCCGTGGACGCGGGGTTCAGACCTAGCTATCAGATCTCTTGGGTACTCGAGTAATCTTCGTGCTGCTATAAAGTAACAAGACGACCGCTAGTCTACGTGCCCAATCCGTCAAACAGGTATTCGCACACTTTCCTCCTATGTGAAGGACTTCGATTGGTTAATAGAGAACTGGGGCGATTATACACGCTTCTCATCACCGCACACCCTGTCAACACGGGCGTAGGGTAAACTCGCGGGTTCACCAGTCATTCACAATGCTAAAGATCGCCGCGAACCTGAAGCCTGAAAGTACCATGAAGAACCATAAGCATTGCCGAGGAAGTGTACAGATGTCTATGAGAAGGCATCGTAGAACGAAGGATATCCTTCTTCCGTAACCAATAAATGAAGCCCCTACACGCCCGTAATTTTTGATCTGGCTCAGCCTACCTACCTATCGTACAATCCTGAGCCACCAAGTTCGGTCCGTCCAAGCTCGGGGATATGCAAGATCAGACAGAACCATCGACCTTCAATCCGCTTCAATGCTTGCCATCCGCCAAAAGACGCACCGCTTCAACTAACACCTCCGAACCTCTCCGTCCGTCCACCCCGGAAGCTGCGATAGAAGTCCTCCGCCGGGTCCGAACCGAGGCCAGACCAGCCACTCGCGCCGCCCAGTCGCTGCTGCTCCTTCTGGGCATCCGCGATCTTGGCCTGTAGCTCTGTGGCTCCCGTGTCGATGACTTGAAGTTGGGCAAGATGGGAGTTCAGGACCTTGACGACGGCAGAAAGCTGCGATTTGATGTTAACATACTGTGTAGTAGAGTCTATGATAGATAGAAGGAATTAGTGTAATGGGATAGCTTACCGGATCGTCAGGCTTGCTAGTCTTGCTAAGCGTCTGCGAGACGCCGTTGACCTCCTCGATCATCTCAGTGAGATCCTTATTGAGCTCGTTGAGGCGGTCCGAGAGCTTCTCAGCGAGTTTGTACCTGTATCCGCATTAGCCTGCACATCTTCCAGTCTCCGCAGCCACAAATGGAAAGTAACGTACGTGTTCTCCCGCTCCGAGTCTGGTCCCTGCAAGTCGTTCTTTCCACCTCGCACCTGCCCTTCCATCATCTCATCAATCTCCCGCTCAAACTTATCTAGCCAGCCTCCCAGCTCATCCTGCGCACTCTCCACGTTCGTCAACTGCCGCTCGATCTCTCCCGCGTCCCTGTCGGCGGCGTGTGTCGCCCAAAAAAGAGTGTGTACCTTGTTGGTGTTCTCCATAATCGTCTGGTCCCATGCCGCCACGCGCTCTGCTTGGGTCTGGAACTCCTTCTGGTACTTGGAGAGGTCGGATGCCCATCGCGTGATGATCTCGTCCATGGACTTGTTCTTGAGCCGGGACTGGCCAGTGGGCACCGGGCCAGAGATGGAGCTGCCGAGCGCAGCACCTGTGGTGGAGGCGCCTAGGCCACCAGCAGTGGCCGTTGTTGCGGCGGGTTGCGCGGTCGAAGTGGTAGCTCCGCCAGTGGCTCCTAGGGTGCTAAAGAGATTGCTGGGAGCAGCGGCGCTTGTCGTTGCCGCGCCTGAAGTAGCTGGAGCAGCTGAGCCTCCTAGACCACCAAAGAGATTACTGGGGGCTGCTGTCGTCGCGCCTGAAGCTGCTGGGGCAGATGTACCCGCTGCCTGGCTAGTGGGAGCATTTCCACCCTGGCCCAGGGCACCGAAAAGGTTGCTGGGTGCTGCTCCAGTGCTCGTATTTGCGGCGCCCGCACCAGAGCCAGACGGCTTGTTAAACATATTGCTCATTGGGGACGCGGATGTAGTAGTAGGCGCAGGCTTGGCGCCTCCCAGGAAAAAAGAGCCGCCGGAGGGAGCGGCGGCGCTTGTTGTGGCAGGTTGCGAGGCAGGTGGCTGAGATGTAGCGCCTCCGAGACTGAAGGTTGACGGGGTGCTGGCAGGAGTTGATGATGCAGGTGTAGGAGCGCCGCCAAGGTTGAACAAAGGCCCTTTGGGAGTCGGTTGCGTTCCTTGTGCGCCGCCTGTCTGGCCTCCGAACAAGTTTAGGGGTGTGGTCCCTGGCTGTTGTCCCTGGGTTGTCTGTGGAGCCGAAGCTGGAGTAACGAATCCTGAGGGTGCTTGGCTAGCGGGTTTGCTGCCACCGAGCGTAAATCCAGACGAGAGTCCAGATGGTTGAGCTGGCTTGTTGGCTCCTCCACCAAAAAGATTCGACGGGGTCGTTGTGCCTGCTCCGGCTGCGCCAAACAGGCTCGGTGTCGATGCAGACGAGGCTGCGGAAGGTTTGCTACCGAATAGACTAGGTGGGTTGTTCTGTGCGCCTGGAGTCGCCTGGGCTGCTTGAGCACCAAACAAGCCACCCTTATTGCCGCCTGGGGGTGGTCCTGCGGGTGTGGTGGAGCCAAGAGCACCGAAGAGACTGGGCTTGTTCGGGGCGGGAGTTGTAGAGCCTGCGGCTGCTGAAGCCGTCGGAGGCTTCAAGCCTGAGCTGCCTGTAGAATTACCAAATCCGAACCCAGCAGGCGATTGTGCTGGTGTACCTGTAGTAGCTCCACCGCCAAACAAGCCTCCTCCGCCCGCGCTTGTAGTTGCTGGTTTCTGGAAACTGAAGCCTCCCCCGGAGCTGGAATTTCCCGTATTTGCACTGCCAAATAGACTTGGAGTCGACGCGCCCGATCCTGGTGTACTGTTTGTAACTGCGCCAAACAATGGCTTCTGTTGATTTGACCCAGATGTTGGCGTGGCGCCGAAGATGCTGCCTCCTCCAGTGTTAGGAGTAGTTTGCGCGCCCGCTCCTCCAAATAGAGAGCCTGCAGGTTTGTTTCCTCCCATTGAGAAGGGCGAGGCGCCGGATCCGGCGTTTGCATTGTTGCCTCCCCCAAACAGACCACCGCCAGGCGCACCGCCGAACGCGGGCTTTGCATTGTTGTTTACGGCATTGTTACCGAAGCTGAAGTTGGGTTTCTGGTCCGCCATCGTGCACCAGTGATGCTGGGGGTAGTGGGTGGTGAGAGCGTCTACAGTATTATTGATGAGCTTCTTGTCTTGGATGGAGGATTCTCGGGAATGCGGCAACCCACAGGAGCAGTAGTAAAGCTGCTGCGGTGTTTCAGTGGGGTGAAAAAGAGCAAGCAGCGGACACGAAGCGGATTTATATTGGAATGCGGGAGGCGGTAGACATTCACCGCGCGCTGTCACGTAGAGAATCGCGTCGAGGTCGCAAGTGCTAGGGTTTATTTCTAAATGTTATGTAAAGTACGCCGTATCAAGCTACGGTACGCCAGGAGTCGCCCAATGGCAGTTTCAAATGGCTAGACCGCCCGTGCACACAGCCAGGCCGATCGATATGACAGCGTTGAGGTGGTGCTTCGTCCAACGTGCTGCGCCTTCTTCCTCTTCGACTGCAAGTGGGCACTTCTTGCCAGATTGTTACAAGGTTGACTTGCTGTCTCTTCTACAAATCATACACATCCGATCAATCCTCCACAGCATCTCCTCCGTTCTCTACTTCTGTTTTCTGCCTTGCAATCAGCCTCTGTATACATAACAACATCCTCGAAAGCATTCCCCCTCTTGTTCTAGCCTTTTCTTCTTGTCGCCCTTTATGGACGAATTGACCCCTCCCCGCAAGAGCGTGGAACTGGAGGATCCCGGTGCACACGAGCTAGGTCTGCCCGCCTTGACTACTGCTTTCGATATCGAGCTGACAACACTTCACAGTGGAATCGTCAAGCGATGAACATTTCTCAGATGCCTCAGAAGGCCGAAAGGCTCTCCAGGGCGGCGACCGATCCAATGCCACGTCCCCTATCCCCATGACCCGAGTCGAGCGAGTCGATGACGAGCCAAGTTATGGCGAAGTGCCCGGTACAGACGCATACCAGAAGAGGGCTCAGGATGCAGTACCAGATGAGCTGGAGATAGTGCCAGATGGGACCCGAAGCCGCAGCGCCTCGAGGCTTCGGGCAGAAGATCGGCCTGTCACCCCGGGGGGCTCACCGGTGCCAAAGACGGTGGTCGAGAAGATCGATGATGCACCAGCTCATGGGGAGGTCCCTGGAACTGTTGCCCATCAGGTTCGTGCAGCAGATGCTGTTCCCGATGTGATTCTGAAAGTCCCCCAACCACCAGAGAGGAGTGCTGAAGGTACGCATCAACTATTTCTTATTCCTGCTTCAATGCGATTGACAGAGCAAGGGTCGCCAACTTCCTCGAACAGATCCCCAATCCTAAGCGCACACGAAGTATACGAGCCCGAATTGCCAGATGGGCCTGCTGCGTCGAAGAACGAGCATAGCGATGACCACCTGAGCGACGGTGACGGAGAGGACACTGGCGAATTCGGTGATGACTTTGACGATTTCGAAGAAGGCGGTAGTGGGGACGACTTTGGGGACTTTGACGACGGGTTTCAACAGGGGGAGGAGCACACACAACCTTCGTTTCGAGAAGCCCCTCCTCAACCTTCTATACCTGTCTCTTTACCGGGTCCTGTAAGTTTCGAGTTATTTGATTACAAAACATCATGCTTCCGCAAGTGCCACTCGCGTGATATCAACCAGCTACTAACTTCATGTCCTACAGCCCGTTCTTGATTTCACTGATCTCCTATCGCTCAATCAAGTCACTAGTGCTACACGGCCATACGTCGAAACACTGTTTCCATTGCCAAATGACACGCCAATCATATCAATGGAAGGTGTAAGCTCGAACATTCTCTCCGAACGAAGCCTTTCTCTCTGGTCTCAATTGGTAGCCCCGCCACCTTTACAGCCCCCAAACTGGGTACGATCACGTATAAGACGACTTTTCCTAGTATCTTTAGGAGTTCCAGTCGATTTGGACGAGATATTACCCGCCAGCAAACAGAAGAAGCTTATTCTACCGTCAATCAACATTCCAGGAGACCGATCCCCCCGCCCGTCCTCGGATGAACGGTCAAACGGTGCCATAACACGACTGAAGCAAGGCAATGCTTCCTCTGCGTCGGTGGACTCGTCAGCATCAAAGGCCGAACGGAAGCGAAGAGGGCCCCCGCCACCGCCGGAGCTGGATATCAGCTCTACGACAATGCTGTGCTCAACCACGGAGGCGGCTCTCACCAATTTCACCGACGACGAATTGCGAAGCCACGTTCAGCTCCTGACCGAACTGAAGGGAACAGGCATAGAGGTGGTTGCTTACTGGACGAAGCGCTTGGAGAGCGCACTGGGCGATAAGGAGGCCTTCGAAGGAGTTATTGAGAACTTGGTGATGCACGCAAAGAAGGTTAGGAAATGAGGAGGTTGAGGTGAGACTGGGTATTGCTGGACGATGCCTATGCTCTGTGCCGCTGAGCTATCACGATGATCGATTCTGCACCCAAGCGTAAGGTGGGATCGGAAAACAAACGTAGTTGACTCCCTCGACGGTTGTTATATGTTGGGACCTACGTGGCGTAAAATTATAGAAATAATACCCCTTACTGGAGAGTTGGATAGCTACTCCTCGCCGTTGACATCAGTTCTTTTCGTATGTCTCCCTTGCAATACCTCCTACTTCCAGAGTTCTTCCTATCAGTCAGCCGAAAGCGAGTCTCGGGCCTTCCTTACCCAGATCAGCATGTTCTTTGTCACGGCTTCGGAGCCGCTTGAAGTACTTCAAGTTGTTTCCGAGGCACCGAGTGAGAGAGAAAGGCTAACTTTTCAATAGACCTTGCACCTTGTTAGGCCACATTGGGCGATGGGTTATAGTGTACGGAGGCTGGACGTATAAGCAAGCTATCGATAATCTTCTTGTACGTACCAGACGTTTTTTAAGCCGTTTACACAACCTTCCAATAGACGTTTATCTGCAATGGTTCTTGTAGAGCTTTACCCGTCTCTTAACGCCTGAGCATCGCTGTTTTCCTGACTGTATGATCGTACTCCACCCCCTCAGCCGTCTGATCTTCTAACTCGCAACCATCTTGCTCATCCTCTCGTTTCTGTTCAGTTCTCGCCTGGAGAGCCTACGTCTTGCCTACGTCTTGCCTACGCCTTGCCTAAGCATACAGTGACGTTGAGATGAAGGGCCTATGGGCTAGAAAATATGGATCACATTACACCCCCAACATCGTGTAGCTCTCATATCTATAATGATGAGGATGTATTTCCAAATCTAGCACTCGTTATCGCTAAACACTTGTCCCCCTGTCATACATCGGAAGTTCACATAATGAAGCTTAGAATGCCAGACAGCTCACCGCTGCCACCCATACACTGAAAAGCTTGTTCGATTATCAGTAGGTCAATATCTTTGACGACCGGCCTTAGATGTGACCCCAATACTGGGATTGACGGCTGGTATCGGCCTGGTATCGTGAGGCAAGCCGTCGATCGGAGCCGCACAGCGTTGTCACAGTGCCGTGTTCCACACCGCTGGGCAACGCTGTCCCAAGGTTGAACATGCAACTAAAGGTAAGCGTGGCGACGGAGGAAGGTCGGAGTAGCTCCCGCTGTGGTTGGCATACTCCGGTATCCACCTGTCTACGCTGCATGGCGTGGAGTTGAGGATGCCCCCACCCACCCAGGTCAGACGACCTCCCTCCCTGGTGATATGCCAAGTCGCCTATAACAGTGCTGCAATGAGGCTGTATAGGACAGAATAGTCGGCTCGCAAGAGCGAATAGCGCTGTCGCAATATTAAATAGTTCAAGCCTTCCTGCAGCGGCATTCCTCGAGGGAGCCCCGCGTCAGCAGGCCAGGCGATGGGTTCACTAAGCGTGCTAAGTTCCACTAAAAAGACCCTGAGCCTTTCCAGCGATACGGCGCTAAGCCATGTGGGGGTGAAATCGGCACGGCATCTTAAAACCGTACCACCACGCTGACCTCTCCTTTCACCACAGCCGAAACATCGGATGGTCGAAACACTCGCGGCTGTTCGATCCGCACTGCAGGAGATGAGGCATGCCCCGACTGCGTTGATTCGGGCGCGATTCACCACTCCCAGCCCGACGCCCCGCCTGCCGCCCCCCTCTGAATCACTCGCACGGGGCCTCATTTTCATACACGAGCACATCACTGCTTGGCGCCGTCATGCAGCCACGCTGCAGCTGGACGAGAAGATGCAGCGGAGGCCGCCTGCAGCGCACAACGGCTGCCAGCAGCACCGCGGGTACGGCTGGGGCCAGGGGCGGCGTGCAGGCTGTAACTTGTGCATACTCCTGAAATGGGCTTTCTGATATCAAGAGGCCGGATGCCGTGTTGAGCTCTCCACGGGCCGGCCTGGCACGGACCGACGTCATCGGCTGTCGCAATTGGTGTGACGGGTGTGGAGATGGCACTGTTGGGCCACTGAGGCGTGGAACCCGCCCTCACGCGCAGCCTCCTCCCGGACAGCGGTGGTGAAGGGCAGGGCAGGGCATAAAGAAGATGCTATTTAGGCTCCTCGGACGCCTTTGACGCGTCTTTATACGCAGCAGCGGCGGGGGCAGCAACAAAGGCCAACGGCGCCTCTCCGCTCATCGCCAGCCCCAGAGCGCCACCGGCTTGCATGGCCAAGCGGTGCCGTGGACGGGCGCTTTGCTAGTAATGGATGTGAATTTATCGCCGATCGCCCTATCCAGACGGGCTGCCGTTGCCCTCACCCCTTCTCTGCCTCGCACCCGCACTCTCTACCTCTGCACCAGCACATCGTGAAGACTTTGCCGCCCCGTTGCTGCCAGTCCCGCGCCTCGTGTCGTCCGAGTCGACCCGTTCCGCGCAAGTTGCCGCCGTGCCAACTTTGTAACCATCGAGCGGTCAGTCAGCGGGGGAACCTTGGACACCACGATCCCTTGCAACGAGCCCGCAGCCTCCTCCCCACCATCCGCAGACTTCAGTTGTCTGCGCTGTCAGTGTCGCGTTCCCGTCCGTCACCGCCTATAGAACTAGACATACCTCACAGCCGGCACTACACTCCTTTTCTCACCAATGCCCGCATAGAGCTCGCAGCCCTCTCCGCGCCGCGATGTCTCTCGACAGCTCCTCGGCCCTGGTCGACATCATCTCGAACCTCGCCAAGCAGCACGATCCTGTAGTCGATGCATCCTTCCCCGGCCAGATAGCCGCCAACGGCTCCAAGGCGAGCATCTCGCTGCCCGGCCCCGACTCGGCCGACAAAGGCGCCCTCGAACGCGAGCTCACCGCGCTCGCCGCCCGCATCCAGTACCTCGAAGCCAAGGCCTCGACGGTCAACAACCGCAACTTTCCCATAACCCCTGGCGAGCCCACCACATCGTCCTTCCTCAATGAAGGGCCGACGCCCACGTCTCGGAATTCAGGGCCCATAGCACGACGGATATCGGGCTCGCTCAAGGAGCAGCGTGCCAGCTGGGTCACCAACTGGCTGTCGGCGAAGGAGTCAAGCAATGGCGAGTCGCAAACGGCCACGGCAGCGCTCACCGAGGAGCAGCTCGGCTACCTCCGAGACCACCTCAACAAGCAGGCCGACCAGATCAAGAACCAGCGCGACCACATCGACAACCTCAGCCAGGAGGTGAACAAGCAGCTGAAGAACCAGGACATTGCATTTGGACATGGCATCGAAGACATTGGCGCTCTCAAGCGGGAGCTAGGCAAGCACCAGCAAGCCAATCTCGCTTTCCAGAAGGCTCTCCGAGAAATTGGTAACATCGTCACGGCCGTCGCCAATGGCGACCTGAGCAAAAAGGTTTTGATACACGCCAAGGAAATGGACCCCGAAATTACTACATTCAAACGCACCATCAACAAAATGGTAGACCAGCTCCAAGACTTCGCCAGCCAAGTTACGTTCCTCGCCAAAGAAGTCGGTACCGAGGGTCGTCTTGGTGGCCAGGCCAATCTTCCCGGTGTGGATGGTATCTGGGCCGAATTGACTGATAGCGGTAAGGTCTTAGCACCATGTTGAACCAATTTCAAGCTAATGGGTTGCAGTGAACGTCATGGCAAAAAATCTGACCGAGCAAGTGCGCGAGATCGCCGTCGTAACTACTGCTGTAGCTCACGGAGATCTGAGCCGTAAAATTGAAAGACCTGCACGCGGCGAGATTCTACAACTCCAACAAACGATAAACACCATGGTGGACCAACTGCGATCTTTCGCGACAGAAGTTACAAGAGTAGCCCGCGACGTCGGAACGGAGGGTGTCCTCGGCGGACAAGCCCAAATCGAGGGCGTGAAGGGCATGTGGAACGATCTGACCGTCAACGTGAACGCTATGGCGTCCAATCTGACCACGCAAGTGCGAGACATTGCTCAGGTTACTACGGCTGTCGCGCAAGGTAATCTAACACGGAAAGTGGAAGCGGAGTGTAAAGGCGAGATCCTGGAACTCAAGAAAACAATCAACTCCATGGTTGATCAACTTCAACAATTCGCCCACGAAGTCACGAAAATCGCCCGCGAGGTCGGTTCGGAAGGTCGGCTTGGTGGGCAAGCTACAGTGCATGGAGTTGAAGGCACTTGGAAAGATTTGACAGAGAACGTCAATGGCATGGCCATGAATCTTACCACCCAAGTGCGAGAGATTGCCGAGGTCACAACAGCCGTGGCAAGGGGCGATCTTAGCAAGAAAGTCAAGGCAGAAGTTCAAGGAGAGATTCTGTCCCTGAAGATCACCATCAATACTATGGTGGACCGTCTCAACACGTTTGCCCAAGAAGTCAGCAAGGTTGCCCGAGAGGTGGGCACTGATGGTATCCTTGGGGGCCAAGCACAAGTCGAAAACGTTGAAGGCAAGTGGAAAGATTTGACTGACAACGTCAACACTATGGCGCAAAATCTCACACTTCAGGTACGGAGTATCTCTGAGGTCACACAAGCTATCGCCAAGGGAGATATGACGCGACGTGTACACGTGGACGCAGAAGGAGAAATACGCTTGCTGAAAGATACCATTAACGACATGGTTACGCGTCTGGACGATTGGTCGTTGGCCGTGAAGCGTGTGGCCCGAGATGTGGGTGTGGATGGAAAGATGGGCGGGCAGGCCGATGTACGAGACATTGACGGCCGCTGGAAAGAGATTACGACTGATGTCAACACCATGGCGCAGAATCTTACCTCTCAGGTTCGCGCTTTTGGCGACATCACCAATGCCGCTATGGAGGGTAAATTTACCCAAATCACTGTGGAAGCATCTGGAGAAATGGACGAGCTCAAGAGGAAAATCAATCAGATGGTGTCCAGTCTGCGAGAAAGTATCCAGAGGAACACCGCCGCGAGGGAAGCTGCCGAGTTGGCCAACAAGACGAAATCCGAGTTCCTCGCAAACATGAGTCACGAGATTCGAACGCCCATGAACGGGATCATTGGCATGACACAGCTTACCTTGGATACCGACCTCACGCACGCGCAGCGCGAGATGCTTACCATCGTACACAATCTTGCAGGCCAGCTCCTCACCATCATTGACGACATCCTCGATATCAGCAAGATCGAGGCTAATCGGATGGTGATGGAAGAAATTCCGTTCTCACTGCGTGGAACTATCTTCAATGCCCTAAAGTCTTTGGCTTCAAGAGCGAACGAGCGGAAACTTAACCTCGCCTACGAAGTTGACAGCACTGTTCCTGACTACGTCGTGGGAGACTCGTTTAGGTTGAGACAGATTATTCTGAATCTCGTTGGAAACGCAATCAAATTCACCGAGACTGGCGAAGTCAAGGTTGCTATCTCTATGGCATCACAGGTTGCATGCGGCGCCGATCAGTATATGTTCATGTTTGCCGTATCTGATACAGGTATTGGCATCCGAGGAGATAAGCTCAATCTTATCTTCGACACATTCCAGCAAGCCGATGGATCGACCACTCGAAAGTTCGGTGGAACCGGTCTTGGACTATCCATTTCTAGACGCCTGGTGACCCTCATGGGTGGTGATATGTGGGTTACCTCCGACTATGGCAGGGGCAGCACGTTCTATTTCACCTGCAAGGTCCGCCTTGGAAGCTCAGATCTGATTGCCATACAACCTCAGCTCAATCCCTACAGCAAGCACACTGTCCTTTTCGTTGACCAAGGCAACACTGGATGTGGAGACGAGGTAGTCAGTCACCTCAAAGCCTTGAATCTTATCCCGCATGTCGTCAACAGGGCCGAAGATGTTCCTATGATGGACATGAAGACGCCATCCGGTGTCGCTTATGACTGCGTTATTGTTGACTGCGACATCACTGCCAGACAGCTACGTGCGGCTGAAAGATTTAAGTATATCCCTCTAGTCATGGTGACGCCTCGCGTATCGATCAGTCTTAAATCTGCATTGGAGGACGGCATTTCCAGCTACATGACTACCCCTTGTCTACCAATCGATCTAGGCAATGCGCTTATTCCAGCACTTGACGGCCGCGCTGCACCATCTATATCCGACCACTCGAAGTCATTCAACATCCTGCTGGCGGAAGACAATGCGGTCAATCAGCGCTTGGCTGTGAAGATTTTAGAGAAGTACCACCACACGGTGACTGTGGCAAACAACGGCTTGGAAGCGTTCCAGCATATTCAAAGGAAACGATATGACGTCGTTCTGATGGACGTGCAGATGCCTGTCATGGGCGGCTTTGAAGCAACAGCCAAGATCAGAGAATGGGAACGTGAGAGCGGTCTATCCCCAACTCCAGTCATAGCATTGACTGCACACGCCATGGTTGGTGATCGTGAGAAATGTCTTGCGGCACAGATGGATGTAAGTTATACCCATCTTGGTTAAGGGACAACATCGATACTAATCAAGCTCAGGACTATCTTTCCAAACCACTGAAACAAAATCAACTCATTCAGACCATCCTTCGATGTGCGACCCTTGGCGGTGCTCTCCTAGAGCAACAACACAACGCCATCCAGAATAGAAATGCGATTGACCACATGGGCCCAGAGGTCAATATAAATCCAAGCACGCCGTCGACCGGGAACACCCCGCGCCGGCCGCAGATCGAACCGAGGGGATATACGGAGCGAGGTGCTCCGGCAGAGAGCCCGTCTTTACTGGCAGCGGACCAGCAGGATCCTGTTGACAGAGTGAGTGACACAGCAGAGTAGCTCTTTGCAACACGGCTGCTAACAGATAATTTAGCTGTTATTGCGCTCCCATAGCAGTTAGTCCAGGTTTGCAAAAGACAGTAGATGAAGCTCGATACTAATCGTGTCAAAGTTTCTAGCGAATGGGGCCGCAAGCGGTGAAGAGAGAGCGAGAACCCACGAGAGAAACGTTCGCAAGATGTTACTGTTTTCAGTCGCGCAGATACCCCACAGACCGAAATTGCAATGCCTGGCATACTGACATCAAACCGGGGCATCGTTCGGGGGCCATGTCGGGATCCCGAGATTTTGGCGACGGAAACCCGAGAGAAACATTGTCACATTTTCTTACCTTGCTTGTTTTTGTGGAGTGGAGTGGGAAGGATGGGCTTTGGTGTTTTGGTGGAGGGTTTCAAGGCCCTCTCGACGGGACGGCGCGGCGTGCGGAGGATGTGTGTTTTTCATTGCAGACACGCGGGCGGGCATTGGGTATCATTGTTTGTTTTTGTGCAGCATTTTCTAGGATGGCCTTTCCTATTGTATGTTTTCTTACCATTCGATTCGATTCGACTCCATTGCCTGCTTTTTGCCCCCTGTGGCTTACATGGCCCGTGACTTGTGTTAAGGAATCAGCATTTTTGAGGGGATGTGTGAGGGGGATCTCTTGATGGTGATTCATGGCGGTGGCTAGTGGCTGGACTGGGTGAAGTAGAGACAAATTATATCCAGATTGAATTTTGCAAGTCTCAACTTCTACGCGATGTGGTCTTTCAAAATAGGCACCTGCTCAGACCCCAAGGCTGAATGTGCTCATATTTGCGGTTGCCGTTCTCAGAGCTACGTCCTTCCGAGCTCTATTCAGGCCTCAGACGGAACCAGGCCAGTTCAAGACGTGAAAGAGGCTGTTTGCTCCGACCATGGTAGGGAGGATGATACGCACATGAACCAGGTTTCTAGCATTCGTCACTGGGGACCTAGCTATCGGTCGGCCATGGTACACAGGAATATCGTTCTATAATAAGAGGCTGTTCCCCGATCCCCGATCTATATTTCGAATCCTACCTCCAGCCTTCATATGCAACGCTACATCCTAAAATCCTTCTTCGTCCAATAGAATAATCGTGCGTTTTAATGTCTTTGTTATTCAAGAACATCCTACTCCATCCTGCAAATACCACACCTCGGCTTCAAATTTTCACACTCAAAATTATGCTCGCCGCTCGGCCGGCTTCATGGCAATACTAAATTAAACGAAACTGATGAGGAATCATTAATTAGAGTCGGCCAACATTCATGACGAGGCATCGATCTTCGGCTACGCGATTACTTCCATGTCTGCATTAGCGGCTCCTGCACCTTCCACCTTGTCCTGGTTATAACCATCACTCACGGATGGTAGAAGCTTCGAAGCAGCCTTGCCGCAGTTCTAGGTTACTATCGGCTGCTCTTGCCTTCTTCACTTGGGGCGCTGTAGCCTGTTCGAATATACTGGAAGACCAAGGCTGTAACTATCAAGTGGTGAGTGTTTGCTGTCCTAGCGATCGGTGCAAGGATTAGTTGACAGTGAAGTCGATCGACTGATCGATAGTCAGGCTTCCTAGAACAAGAAGTGGCAGTCCACGATTGTGCGGTTCTGAATTCAAACTTTCTTTCCTTGAGGTACGCCCTAGTTCTGTGCTCGTGTACACTTGCTTAGCACCGCTTGAGGTCCGTTGATGCGGTAATGAAATCTTGAGAACGACGATTCTGACACACCCGACAGCTCGCTGGGCCACCTCAGATAACGTCAGAACAGACTGCCACTTTTCGTGCAACGAGCTCCGATAGTGTGGGGCTGCTAGTGCGGCGCGACGCGACCTGCGGCCTGAGCTTTCGACGACTTCACCGGAGACAACCACAACTCGGGAGCCCTGGAGGTTCGCAGGACACGCTGCCACGCCACGTCCTCAGCCTCGTCCACTCTCTCATCTTTCTAACCTTCATTTCACCTCCTTCAACCCTTCGATCTATGTTATAAGTCGTGGACGCCGGTCTACACAGGCCAAGATCTTCCGCGATGGCGACCTCCACCTACGAGCCCGACCTCCCCGACAACGCCACTACCGACCAAATAGTCGCCGAGATCAACTTCGTCGACATCCTGAAGACGTCTGCCCTTGAGCAACCCAACGATGACACAGCAGCATACGTTGCCCACCTAGATGAAGTCCAGGCAGACCTCAAACAACGCTTCGAAGAAGCCAACGAAACCGCACAGCAGCCTGCCGTGCCTTCGAACTGGCAGGAAGGGCAATGGGGTGGACATGGATATCAAAACGGTTTCATGCCTCAAGCAGATCTCGGTGGTGACCTTGTCAGCCCTCTGACTCCTGCTGGCGAGTCTTTCGCCGGCTCAGCCTCATCGTCACATTTTGAGACACCTGGAGCTAGTATCTCGACACCCTTCGAATTGCCTGGAATCTCCCTGAAGCGGTCCCGCACACACTCGACGTACGGCCCGAGTCATTTGACCAGTAAACGCCACAGCTCCAACCCAAGCCCCTCTACAACTAGCTCTCAGAGCCCCTACTCTATCGACGACGACGACGACCAGACCGATTTCGAATTTGGAGGTGCCGCTTCGAGGCCAACAAGGGGCGAGGCTAGCCTTGCGGGCTCTTATAATACAAATGGTCGACAAGCTGGTGTCGGCTTGGGGTCACGCAAACTTCCCTGGTCTGCAAGCTCTATCAAAGCTGAGAATAGACACTCGCTAGGACGTCCTACCCAACTTCCTACGCGACCACACCTGCAGCAGCGCAAACCTTCCAACTTCGGCTCTATTGCTACACCTTCGTCTTCTTCGAATGTCAACAGATTATCGGCTATCAAATACGACACTGGGACTTCACAGAGTCCTTGGGACTTAGACGACCCGGATGGCTTTCCGCCTGCCCCACCCGTGCAACCTCACCGCAGTGCTTCGAATGGGTTCCGTACTCAGAACAACGACTCCGTTCGGTTTGGCCATAGCAGCTCACTCGGTCCGTCTAACCGCAATGTCAATTCTCATGGATATAACAGTGGCGCCTCAGGCTCTTACCAACAAGGCGACATAGTAGACCTGACGGGTGACTCTCCCACCGACCTTACCCAGGATGATCCATTCATGTCATGGGTTGAGGGTAACGATAACAACCTCCGCAACGACGCCAACCTGGGAGATGTCAATCACCTCAACAGTCTCGCCCCGTCCAACGGGTTTTCGGCATATGGTGCAATGCCTGGCGCTTTTCCCAATGACCCTTTCATCGACCTCGACTCAGCATACACAGGACAGCAGACTAACAATGGCCCGTTGCGGGGGCAATACACCCCAGCGCCTGCATACAGCAACCAAGGCAGTCAATTGATGAACTCGGATCTTCAAATTGGTGCTTTTGAGACGACCGATTGGATGACAAATGACCATTTTGCGAGGCTTTTAGGTGTTGGGCCGCTTCCAGAGTCTACGTCCCTGACAGGTCTCACCTCTGGCCCTGAGTATGACCATCCGCAGCCTCCGCACCATGGCCTTCTGACGAGGATGGGACTGGGAAATCTGGAGGACGAGTACGCTGTGAGGTCGCCAGAGGAGCTGAAAAAGCTTCTCGAAAACATTCGACCGGATGAGGATCTTCCCCCGGAGCTACGTGAACAAACTCCAATACAGATGGATGCGACATTGATGGAGCATCAAAAGCTAGGATTGACCTGGCTGAGAAAAATGGAGGAAGGCTCCAACAAGGGGGGAATTCTAGCCGACGACATGGGGCTTGGAAAGACAGTACAAGCCCTGTCCTTGATTCTTGCGCGGCCATCTGATGATCCTCTTCGCAAAACTACTCTCATCATTGCACCGGTGGCACTGATGAGACAATGGGAGAAAGAGATCAAGACCAAGGTCAAGGTTCAGCATCAGTTGAAAGTCCACGTCTACCACGGCGCGGGCAAGAGATGCAACTTCAACAGACTGAGGCAAAACGATGTGGTGCTGACTACTTTCGGTACCCTAGGAGCCGAGTTCAAGAAGAAGAAAGAATTGGTGAACAGAATGGCCGGTCAACAGGCCGAGAACCTTGCTGCCTTGGAAGAGTTGCCCCTCGTTGGGGAGAAGTGCAAGTGGTATCGGTGAGTCTGCTTCTCAACTAATTCTACCGCTTTATGAGTTCAGGAACCGTGATCTAACGTCGTTTTAGGGTTATTATCGACGAAGCCCAGTGTATCAAAAACAAGTCAACTCTCAATGCTCAGGCTGCTATGGAACTGCAGTCAATTCATCGTCTTTGCATGACGGGTACCCCAATGATGAACAGTGTCGACGAGTTGTACTCGCTGATCAGATTCCTACGTATCAGACCGTACGACGTATGGTCCGAGTTCAACCTTGTATGTCTCCTTCCTCCTTTTATTTCATAAACCCTTGCTGTTTAGAATGCTAACTCCCTTCCAGCACTTTGCTAGACCTATAAAGAGCACCAACAATAGCGAGCGCAATAAACAGAACGCAATGAAAAAGCTTCAGGCTTTACTGAAAGCCATTCTTCTTCGTCGAACCAAAAGCTCGCTCATTGATGGCAAACCCATCATTACAATCCCACCGAAACACGTCCACCAGGTACAAGTCACATTCAGTCCGGAGGAGCTCGAGCTCTACAAGGCGCTGGAAAGCAAAACGCAGCTTACCTTCAACAAATATCTCAGGCAGAACTCTGTACAGAATAACTACGCCAACATCCTGGTTCTTCTACTTCGTCTCAGGCAAATGTGCTGCCATCCTCATCTCATTAACGACTTAAGTATCAACACTTCGGTCAAGGACATCCCGGAGAACGACCTAAAAGCAATGGCAGCCCAGCTTGGCAAAGATGTCGTTACGCGACTGAAGGGCCACGAGGGTGAAGGATTCGAATGCCCGGTCTGCTACGACGGTGTCACGAATCCGACCATCTTCATTCCCTGCGGTCACAACACTTGTTCGGACTGCTTCACCAAGCTTGTCGATCCACAACGAGCGATCCAAGCTGGCGACGAACGTGCGCAACCCAGGTGCCCCGAGTGTCGCAATGACATCCGGCATGACAGGATAACTGATTTCCAGCACTTCGTGAAAGTTCACATGCCAGAGAAGCTGCGTGAAAGCGGCGACGCGAACGAGGATGACGACGAGGATGGAGACTCAAGTTCTGATTCAGATGAGAGTGAAGATGATGGAGATAAGACGCTAGGTGGTTTCATTGTTGATGATGAAGATGAGGGAGTCACCGATAACGACGACGGTGACGCCGACGAATCGAAGATGCAGAAGCCCAAAAGCAAGCGTTCCAAGTCTAAAGGAAAGGGAAAAGCCAAGAAAGCCAATCCAGACAAGCCTATGAAGTTCAAGAAAACACTCGCCCAGCTCAAGAAAGAATCTATGCGCAACAAGGCCGCTAAAGCCAAGTACATCCGCCGCCTGAAGGCCGACTGGGAAACAAGCGCAAAGATCGAAAAGACGGTCGAGGTCCTTCAAGGAATTGAGGATAACGATCCATCCGAGAAGACGATTGTCTTTAGCCAGTTCACTTCGCTGCTGGATCTTTTGGAGGTTCCCCTCTCCGAAAAAGGCCTCCGGTATGAGCGCTACGACGGCAGCATGAAGGCCAGTGATCGCGTTGATGCCGTCAACAAATTCATGGAGACGTCGACGTGCAAACTGATGCTAATCTCGCTGAAGGCCGGTAACGCCGGCTTGAATTTGAACAAAGCTTCTCACGTCATCATCCTCGATCCCTTCTGGAACCCTTATATCGAAGAGCAGGCTGTTGACCGCGCGCATCGCATGATGCAGAAGCGCGAAGTGCATGTTCATCGCTTGCTGGTGCCTGGCACGGTCGAGGACCGCATCCTTGAGCTGCAGGAGCGCAAGAGGGAGATGATCTCGATGGCGCTGGACGAGACTGCCGCCAAAGGCATTGCGCGGTTGGGTCGTCGGGAGCTGGGATTCTTATTTGTAAGTGTCATCATCGTGACTTTGAAAGCATACTTTAGCTAACTTTGTGGAAAGGGTGTCAATGCTCTGGACTAAACCATCTCTTCGGCATGTTCTCACGATTGTGCTAAAATCTCGTCTCTTCGCGGATTACGAACATTGCGGTCGTGGTCACGATCCCAAACTTTCTTTTCTTAGATGTGTTGCTATTTTCAGGTTTCTTATTCACTGGCCCGCAGTTGCCCTACATAAGCATGAGCAGCATCTTGCCTTCCAGCCAACCCTCTTAAGTTTCGCATAGCTTCTTCCGCTGCGAAGAACCAGGAAGCATGGGGTATCCAGCCAACGACAAACATTTCCTTTCTTCTCTTTCTTTCTTTCTTTCTTCAAACATACTGCAAGACTTGAACCCGTCATCATCGACAGCGTGCATAATTTCGGCACTTCTTTCTTTATTAGGGAACATAGGCATCATGGTAATAACGGGAATGGACTGAGAAATATGATACCCTGGGCTGGCTGGGCGGTTTCCGGAAGACCGTTACTTACATAAGTGGGGATGACTATGGGATGTCCGGCACGGGACTGGCGTTTATTATGGGCACATAATGATGAGGGCATGGTTGTGATCATGCAGGGAGGCTGAGTGCCATAACACTAGGTATAGCAATGGAATGCGGAATAGTATCGGGTATTTGTGGTGCGTGTGGCTCTTGTGCGTGATCCATATGGAGACAGTGACAGAGCATGAGTTGAAATGGCTTGATTGTTAAAATATCCTGTACATGACTGAGACCTCAAGGGATTCAATGCCGCCGAAAAGACGCCGCAGATGCTATGGGTAGGTAGCTTCAGTACCCGATGCAGGGTCTCGTCGATCATTTTCACGCTTCTAACCGCGGATCATGAGATGTACATACATCATCTATCTATCCCTTCCGAGGCGCTCCTCCTCGTCCTCAACAAGCTCGTACGCTGGGCGGTATTTCAGCGTGCCGGCGCCGTTCCGGTCGCCGTTCTGGGCCAGTGTCGGGTCGCGCAGTAGGGCGGGGTTGGGCAACGTGTCTGTGGTGCCACCTAAAGAAGTGTAGCCGTGGTCGTAGAGCACGCAGTACGGTATTTGCAGGTGCCGGATGAACTACGGGACAAGAGCAGTCAGCCTGTGTTCGGGGAGCACAAAACGCCCCAAAATTGGAACTCACCGTCCATATCTCTACATAGTGCCAGTCAATCACGGGATGTATGCGCATGAACTTCGGCCATCCATGGTCGGTGGGGTCGAAATGCGTGAGCGCCGCGCCATGGGGGTCCGTCCGACGCGTGCCGACGAAGATGGCTTTCACGCTCGGCTTGTCGTGCAGGTAGTCTGCAAAGGCCGCCTTCATAGGCTTGGCGTAGTGGTCCAGCGACAGCGAGTAGATGGACGCGCTGGAGGCGACGAAGTCCTCGACTTCTTGGAACGGGTGCTGCGATTGGATGTAGACGCATTGGATGGGCTCGTGGTGGGAGCTGTGGACGTTGTTGGGCGTCGGGCGCGTCAGGCCTTTCGCGTGCAGGCCGTATAGGTACAGGATGAGGAGTACCAGGCAATCCTTGCCGCCATTGTAGGATAGCGACAGCTCTGAGAGGCTGGTTTTATGTCAACAAACAAGCTCCCCCCTGGGGTTGAGGCGTGGCCGAGGTATACCTATAGCGATCCAGCGCTTGGGAAATGACGTCCAAGGAGATTCGCGTCTGCTCCTGGAGGTTCTTCAGGCGCTGGGAATCGGTCTTTTCGTCTAGGAAGGCATTGATGCGGTTGTATATCTTGGCGCAGACGTCCGGCAGAGGTGGAGGGGTGTCAGCTACGAGGGGCGAGACGGGCTGCGGGGCGGCATTGCAGCTCTCACTCTCTCCGAGCAAAGGCGCAGGCATTGCTGTTCTGCGGCTGCGAACACGACATGGGCTGCATGCAGTAAAGGGGGCGGATGGTGTGGTGGTTGGAACTACGTGGAAGCCATGCGAAATAGTGGTCGACGACGTTGAGGCACCGAGCTGCCCGCAGTTAGCGGAATTTCGGCTATCAAGCAGCGCCACGGGCCACCCACGAGGCAAACGGCCCTGCATCAACCGGCGGACCGTGACGTGAGCGATGCAGCATTGTTTTGGGGCCCGATGCTGCTCCCGGTGCTGCTCCCGAGGCTGCTCCGCAGAGCCGTCAAGAGGTAATCAAGCTTCAACAGGCGGCGGAAGTGCTGGTGGACGCGGCTTGCCTTTAGAGAAGCGAGAGTGTGAGAGAGCGCGTTATGCAAAGGCCGGAGGCAAATGCAGTAAAGAATCCCGAGGTCGTTGCAGTCGCCGTTTGCTAGTTTTGACAACGCTGACTGTTGCGCATGGAAATAAGTGGCCTTTTTGTGGCATGGGCTAGCCCGTGCACTTGGGCGATCACAACAAACAACAAGATTCCCCCATGCTCTTGCACCACCAATTCTTAACTAATTTAACTTATTTCTGGATTAAATTAAAGCTATTAATTCCCTTTTTTATTATACCTAAGATTATAGAAGTATATAGAGACTAACTATAGCGTAGAAAGATTATTTCTACACCTTCTAGCCTGCGCTATTCCCCCCCTAATTCTTACCCTTTAACGGCCGCTCGAGCGCTTATATAGGCTAGTAGATTATATAGCTAGAAGATAGGCTTCTAAATATTATAAGAGGTTGTCTAAAAGATATCTAGCTATTTATTTAAATAATAAACTTCTATTATTAAATTAGGAGAATACCTTACCATTAATAAATAGAAAGAACCTAATCTAAGAGGACGTCCTTATAGCCTAACTTAAGATAATACTAGAGCTATTAGTAATCTAATTAATAATCTAATAATAGATTAAGAGAATAAGCAGCAATTCTAGCAGAATATAGTAAAAGAGGTTGCTATTTAATTACCTTTAATAAAGCATTTTAAACTACTAGAAATATATCCCTTAAATAATCTAGCCATTTAAATTACTTATAAAAGAGATAAAAACCTTATAATAGTAGTAATAGAAGAAGAATAATTACTTACTTAATAGATAGTAGAAAGAAGGGTTAATTAGGTATAGAATTAGCTATTTATTCGGCTAAAAGTAATTAACTAGTATAATATCTACTTTTTAGATAAATTCTACTTTAGCTTAGGGCCCTAAAATACTAGAAGAATTAAAAGAAGAATTAGTAATAAGTATTGCTATCTTTCTATAAATATTTATAGGAAGAAGCATATTATAAAGAACTAAAAGACCCGGGTATAGAGAGATAAAGAACTATTTAAAATATTTAGTATTTTTATAGTTATTAGATAGAACTACCGGCGTTATATTCTCTATAATATAGAAAATAAGAATAGAAAGATAAGCTTAAAGTGCTATACTAAGTAGATTCTCCCTATTCTTTTAAGTAATCTAGAATAGTATAAATAAGGCCTTAAGCTTTACTAAGATAGAGATTTAGGTTATAAAGTAATAGCTATAAAGAAGTAGGTAGAGAAGAATAGTCTAAACTTAATATAGATGCTAGGCTATTTACTAGATATATCTATTATAGAATCTCTTGCTGCTCTAGTTAAGAGAAGATTCTATACTAAGAGAGAAAGTACTAAGGCCGGCGCTCTAAGGCGCTTTATCCGGGTTTTTACCCGGGAAATTAAATAAAAGATAATTAAGGGCATGTATAAGAAGTATATAGATAGGCTAGAAGCTGTTCTTAAGGCTATAGGCTAAATAATAAAGTATTAATTGCTTTATTTGCGGCGTTGGTGTTGGTGTTCGGGCCCGTGCCATAAAAAGGCCACTTATTTCCATGCGCAACAGGCTGACCAACTGCATTCACCTCGTTGGAGGTCTGGCCCCGTGCTTTCGAAATGGCGTGCTCGGGAAGGCTTCGTCTCCACGCCTCGGAGCTTTATCGGCGTGAACACCGCGCTCAGGTGGGCAAAATATTTTGTTACAAGTGTCATTGACTGCTTTGTCTTCAATTGTTCCTCTCCGCCGCCTCCTCCTCCTTCTCTCCCCATATCACTCTTCTCCCACCATTGCCATCATGGAGGGGACTTCCGCTCCTAGCATTGCCTCTGCTGGCGAAGCTGGTAAGTGATTCTGGTTGCCCCGCAGTTACTACCCTTGACCCGCGATGCGACGCGGGTATGCTGCCCATCACTTCGACGAATTTCACTGACAATTTATCCTCAACCCAGTGGCGCGAATTGCATATGCTGCGAGCGACGTAGTTATTTCTGTACAGCCTTCTCTTGCTACCGACTCGGAATTTTCACCCTTCCTACGTTCATTGAGCTCGAGCAAAAAGGCGGGCGTGGTAGCAAAGCAGCCAGAGGTACATGATTACTGTCCCAATTAAAACTACCATGTACTGACCGTACAAGATTCTCCCAGTGCGGTACAATGCCGACCCATTGCTCTCCGTGTTCCAACCAATTCGGTCGGGCAAACTCGTCTCAGTCACTTCCACCTCCTCGATCCTCGTCAAGTCTATACCCCACCTCTACAAACTGGCGCAATACCCGGTCGTCATCCATGTATCCGTACAGCCCTCGGGCTTCCCGGACTATTCCGACATCACTTCCATTAGACAGTCCGGCTTCACCTTCATTCAGTCTGAAACCCTCCAGGAGGCGCAGGATCTTGCCATTACTGCCCAAGCCCTTGCCATCAAATCCGGCAAGGGTGTCATACACTTCTTTGACACGGAGAGCATTGCTATGAGCAAAGTCATACCAGTTGAAAGCGAAGAACTGTTACACTCGGTGCTGGATTTGGGTGCTATCAAAGCATTCCAAAGCACCCCATCTGGGGAATCGAGCCTGTACGCAGATGACGGCCGAGTGGCACATCTGTCACTACCTCGGAGTCAAGCCAACACTACAACGATCGGCCAACCTACTGGTCGTGTGAGCCCTGCAACAGATGGCAAGACTTTGACTCTGCCTGATCGTTCCAGCGCGCGAGAGTCCTCTGAGGGTTCTTCGAGACGCGAGAGCAGCATTACCAGTGCCAAATCCTCATCAGCCGGTACATCTGTTGAATCTCTGGAACACAAGCAAATCTCGTCTGACGAGATTTTCCAATTTGCCACCGCGATCTGGAGTATCATATCCACTAGCACGAGCCGCCTATATACTCCCTTTGAGTACACAGGACCGGCGACGGCTGAGGCTGCTCTTCTTCTGTTTGGTGCCGACACTGCGCTCTTTGCTCAAGAGATCGACTCGGCCCCTTCCACAGAGCAATATGCAAGTGCTGGCATCATCACCGTCAGGCTATATCGGCCATGGCTTGGTCGTGCCATGGTTGAATCGCTCCCAAAATCACTCAAGAAGATTGCCGTGTTGGAACAAGTCCGCCGCAAGACCACCAAATGGGGCCCGCTTCTCTTAGATCTGCTGATGTCGCTCAAGACGACAGGACCTCACCAAACCACTGTTGTAGGCCATCAATTGGGTTATATCAACCAAAGCACTGTAGGCCAGGCGCTGCGCGGTGTGTTCCAAAACCTCTTGTCAGACTCCCCCATTCAGAATCTTCAAATCGGAAAGCTTGATGGGCCCCAGGGCAGGCCAAGACCAGCCAAGCTGGAGCAACCTATAATCGAAAACCCGTATGTGAAGATGCTTCAACAGGTTTTTGACCAACGACTCCTTATTGCAAATCAGTTGGGGAAAGCCCATGCCGGCATCTCACCGGAGATTTCTTCGAGCCCTGAATACGGCTTTGGGTCGCTACTAGCGAGAAAGGAGCACCGGAAACGATTCATTGAAGAAGTCCAAGCTGCTGCCAAGTCGCGTGACTTTATCACAGACGCTCCGCAGCAATGGCTTTCACGATGGGCTCTTGTTGCTGACGATGAAGAGAAAGCGGGTGCGTTGGCTACAGAAGTCATCTCTAGGCTCAGCAACGATGGATCACCAGTCGCTTCCCAGCTACTGTCATCTAAGGGGCTATTCTACAAAGAGTCGCCTTGGTTGATTGGATCCGATGCCTGGGCATACGACCTTGGCAACTCCGGTGTTCACCATGTGTTGGCTTCTGGTGAGAATGTCAACATGCTCATCATCGATTCACAGCCGTATTCCGAACGAGCGGCAGCGGATGCAGCACGAAGAAAGAAGGATATTGGCCTATACGCTATGAACTTTGGAAACGCATATGTTGCGTCTGTTGCTGTCTATGGTTCCTACACCCAGGTCCTGGAAGCCATGATTGAAGCCGACAAATTTGACGGGCCTTCGGTGGTTGTCGCCTACCTCCCATATGAGAAAGAAAACCATTCCGCAATAACAGTGCTACAAGAAACGAAGAAGGCGATCGATTCTGGCTACTGGCCACTCTACCGATGGAACCCTCGAGGGGATGAGAAGGGCGAGCCAAACTTCCAGCTTGATTCCGAGAGGATCAAGAAGGAATTGGAAGAGTTCCTAAAACGAGACAACTACCTTTCTCAACTCATGAAACGCCATCCAGACTTTTCCGCCAACTTGTCGGGATCGTACGGCTCCGAAGTACGACAATTGCAGAAGAGGAAGGCAAAGGACGCGTACAGCAAGTTGTTGGATGGTCTTGCCGGGGACCCAATGACTGTTCTGTTTGCGTCTGATAACGGCAATGCTGAGAATCTTGCTAAGAGGTTAGCCCGACGCGGTAAAGCGCGAGGCCTGAAGACTCTAGCCATGGCAATGGACGACTATCCATTGGAGGACCTTTCCAGCGAGCAGAACGTCGTTATACTCACCAGCACGGCAGGCCAGGGCGAATTTCCACAAAACGGAAGAACTTTCTGGGAAACCGTCCGAGACTCTACGGATATCGACTTAGGCACTGTGAACTTCTCAATTTTCGCGCTCGGCGACAGCCATTACTGGCCAAGAAAGGAAGACAAGATTTACTACAACAAGCCTGGCAAAGACCTCCATACAAGATTCGTAACTCTGGGAGCAACCCCGTTGACTGAGTGCGGTCTCGGAGACGATCAAGATCCGGATGCCTACCAAACTGGATACGCTGACTGGGAACCTAAATTATGGCAAGCGTTGGGCGTAGACAAGGTTGAGGGACTTCCGGATGAACCACCGCCAATTACCAACGAAGACATCAAGATCGAGTCGAACTTCCTTCGAGGGACTATCGCTGAGGGCCTCAAGGATACATCTACTGGCGCAATCTCAGCACCTGATCAGCAGCTCACTAAGTTTCACGGAACCTACATGCAAGACGACCGCGATCTTCGGGACGAAAGGAAAGCACAAGGACTGGAGCCAGCCTACTCTTTCATGATTCGATGCCGACTTGCGGGTGGTGTTGCTACTCCCAAACAATGGCTGCAAATGGACGAGATCAGCACAAAGCTGGGCAACGAGACAATGAAATTGACCACCCGGCAGACATTCCAGTTCCATGGTGTCGTTAAAGGAAAGCTCCGACCGGCCATGCAAGCTATCAACAGAGCCCTGATGACCACCATCGCAGCCTGCGGTGACGTTAACCGTAATGTCATGTGCAGTAGCCTACCACAGCAGTCTGTGTATCACTCCGAAGTCCATACTGTTTCGCAGAAGATCAGTGATCACCTTCTACCATCTACAACTGCCTATCACGAGATCTGGTTGAAGGACGAAGACACGAAAGAGAAGACACAGGTGGCTGGCAATGCTATTGTTGACCACGAACCGCTTTATGGCCCTACGTATCTCCCTCGAAAGTTCAAGATCACGATTGCGATCCCCCCACACAACGACACCGACGTGTATGCCCACGACATTGGCCTTATTGCCATTAAAGGCTCGGACGGCCACCTCGTTGGATTCAACCTCTTAGCTGGAGGTGGTATGGGTGTTACCCATAATAACAAGAAGACTTATCCTCGTACTGGCAGCATGCTTGGCTACGTGCCCAAGGAGACCGTACACATCGCATGCGAAAAGGTCATGCTTGTCCAGCGCGATCATGGTGACCGCAAGAACCGTAAGCATGCCCGTCTAAAGTACACTATGGACGACATGGGCGTCGATGTCTTCAAGGGCAAGGTCGAAGAACTATGGGGCGACAAGTTCCAAGAACCCCGGCCCTTCAAGTTCGACAGCAACATCGACACCTTCGGCTGGCAAAAGGACGAGCACGGTCTTAACCATTTCACCTTCTTCATTGAGAACGGCCGCATTGAAGACACTGCCGACTTCCCCATGAAGACCGGCCTCATCGAGATCGCAAAGGTGCACAAGGGCGAGTTCCGTCTTACAGGCAACCAGCATCTCATACTCTCAAACGTCGCCGACGCAGACCTTCCCGCTATGAAGGATCTAATGGCCAAGTACAAGCTGGACAACACAAACTTCTCCGCCTTACGCCTCTCCTCCTCCGCCTGCGTTGCCTTCCCCACCTGCGGTCTCGCCATGGCCGAGAGCGAGCGCTATCTACCCGAACTCATCACCAAGCTCGAAGGCGTGGTAGAAGAAACTGGCCTGCGCCAGGACAGTATTGTCATGCGCATGACGGGTTGTCCGAACGGCTGTGCTCGCCCATGGCTCGCAGAAGTCGCTTTCGTCGGCAAGGCGTTTGGTGCGTACAACATGTACCTCGGCGGTGGCTACCACGGGCACCGCCTAAACAAGCTTTACCGGAGCTCCATCAAAGAAGAAGAGATTCTGGACATCATGAAGCCGCTGCTGAAGCGGTACGCGATCGAGCGGAATGAGGGAGAGCGGTTCGGCGACTTCTGCATCAGGGTTGGGATGATTAAGCCTACTACTGAGGGCAAGACGTTCCATGATGATACGGCGGAGGTGGAGAGCGATGAGGAGTGAGAGGGCTTATAGGGGGTTTGTGCATACTCTTCGGTCGTTTCTGTAAATATTTAAGAGCATTCTGGCGTACATGGGCAGGCAGTGGTGGCTTTTAGAGGGTGGTTGATAAAAGTCGTCTAGTTTTCATTATAGCATTGCGAACTCAATCTACTTAACAGCCTCAATCATTCCTGTCGTCTTACGGTCGTGCTGGCTTAATTCTCTAGCAGTGTAACTAACTATGCACGGAACTAACTTCTGAGGTCGGTAGGAAAGCCACTACTCATGTACAACTAGGTGAAGATCACGTGACACATATAGCTTGATCCTGGACATCTGAAACATCAGTGACTAATATTTTCCTAGATCATAGAGTTTGAAGCTAGTAAGCTCCGGGTGCTATGCTTTAGATATCAAAGCATTGTGGGCCTTCTTCTTGAGGACTATCTACCGCTAGAGACGAAGTATGAATGAAGTGAATCAGTAGACAACACGACGTCAACTACGCAGTAAATCCTACTGACATTTGTTCGGAGTTGAAACTGGCTTCCTAGGGCGCACAGGTGGTAAAAGGTACGCAAACGAATCGTATGAAGAAGATTAACTGCAACCACCCTGCCGCAGATCTCAAGCTCCCGAAGCTCTGACGTCGTTCGATCACGAACCCAAGCGCACTTTCATAGCTCAAACAACACCACAACCAATTCTCCTCTTCTCTCCCCACAATCCCACACTGCTCGAATCTCCACCCAGCATCGCCTTGCTCCCGCTTCAATTCTTCGAAGACAAGACTATCGCATACCTTCGCCCCGCATCCACCATCCCTCAACCCACAACTCCCTCTCCAAACCCCCCCAACCCGCCGCCTCAATGCGCTCCCCCCGCCCTCTCTCCCTCTCCCTCTCCCTCTCCTACCGCCGCCCTCTCGCCCAACGCCACCGCGCCTTCACCACCTCCCCCGCCGCTCTCGCGAAAAACCGCCTCTACGCCAACATCCGCCGCCCCGACGAACTGCACACCCTCCTCCTCCTCTCCGCCTCCAGCAACGTGCCGCTAATCACGCTATGGAGCGCGTCATGGTGCAGCGCGTGCGCGGCCGTGCGCCCCGTGCTCAAAGAATTGCTAGAAACCGAGGGGGTGGGGGAGGCGCAGGGCGGGCTGGGGTTTGCGGAGGTGGAGTTGGATAGCGTTGAGATTGGGACATTAGGCGTTGATTATATGGTGAGTGGCTTGTTTAGTCATATAGGGGTTGGTTTTTTGGGGGGTTGCGAGGAGGGCTAATTGCGTTTTTGGGGGTAGATTAATTCGATGCCGACGCTGCTGGCGTTTAGTCGGGGGGAGGCGCAGGTGGAGACGAAGCTGACGCGGCCGGAGGAGATGAAGGATCGGGAGAGGTTGAGGGAGTGGTTGGAGGGTGAGGCGAGGAGAGGGGGAAAAGGTGGTGCGGGAGGGAGTTTGCTTGGGGGGTTGTTTGGGAGGTAGAAGAGAGTGGGGAGCGTGTATATGGTACGTGTAGTTTCAAATCGGGGGCGTAGATTGTGGTCGGAGAGAATGCTGGTGGAGTATTCTCTTTGGGTTGGCCCAACGGCGGCGGTGATGCTCTCGTCACGGCCTCGAAAATCAGAGAGAGAGAGACAAGATAGATAAGCAAGAGCGCGGACTTTCATGTCGCTAAGCCAGCAGTCGAGGGACTCCAGAATCACTTCGCAGAGCCGATATCTCTCGAAAACAGCGAAGACAGCACCCTGTCTCCAGCCATCATTGTTGTCTTTGTCTAGATCCCTCAACCTAGTTCCCCCACGTCCGGCCCCATCGAGCCGTCCACCGCATTAAGGACAAGAGGATAGAAAGATCATGCGACGAGATAGACCATGCCATCTCGTCCCGCCCGCCTCCGCTCTCTTGTCCCGACTATGTAAACACCCAAAAGAAAAGATCACCCATCGTATGCGTTTATGAATCAATGCCCCCCCCAAAAAGCCGCGGCCAAAGCCAGAGCCAAAAATTGCAAATCGCTTAGCATCTCTGAAACACAAACGCCTCAACACCCGTTTTATTTTCAAAGGAGGGAATCCCCCTTCTTCGAGAGTTTCCGTGAGAACAAAGAAAATAAATACTCCGCCAAGAGCGCCCAGTCCAATGCGCCCCGTCAGCGCCATGCTTTCCGTTATTTCCACCCCCAAAGACCCCAGATGCCGCGTGGGGCGAACAAAGTACAGTTCAAGGAACATTTGACAGCAAAGAAAGTTTTCGACTGAAAGGGAATTTGGAGAGGAGCAGCCCAGTAGTGTGGGTATGAGAGAGAGAGAGATAGGTCGCTCTGAACGCAATTACAATAGTAGAGGGTGATGCAGTGGTACCCGAGGGCCGTATTCTGGCTGGAATGTACCACCGGGGGGGTATGCATGTATAGGTGAGTGTGGGTTGGGTGGCGTGCGAAGAAAAAACGTGCTGCAGTCTATCGTTGATCTACCCCATCGGTCGTCCTGGATTTGTCATAGGCGACACAGCAGGCGACTCTTCCGCGCTGGAGGAGACAGTGGCAGAAGTAGTAGCATTGGTCGCTGTCGTGCTAGCTGACACTTTTGACTGGGACCAAGGCCTTTTGTCGTTAGCCTTGGATGAAGACTCCTTCACTGATGGTGTAATGATTTCGCCTTCTTCTTCCGGTATAGGAGGACAGTATGTCTTTAGCACATGTTTTAGAGCTGGCCGTCGGATGGGTTTGGCGAGGAAGAAGTCCATGCCGGAGTCAAGACATTCCTGTCGCTTGTTAAATGATATCTCACCAATAGGTTGTGGTAGCTTACCTTCACATTGCTCTCCTCTGCGTACGCTGTGAGAGCAACTATAGGCGCTGAGAAGCCGGATTGCCGTATCAATCGAGTGGACTGAAGACCGTCGAGGTTAGGCATCTAGTCAAAGGTTAGTTGGAATCACATCGTACAATCAGCCTGCGGAGCTTACCTGAACATCCATGAAGATCAAGTTGTACGGATTGGAATTTTCCATGCTCTCCTTAACTCTGTCGAGAGCCTCTTGCCCATCTGTACCAGGTCAGAATTGGAGCTCACCATGAGACGCATGATCGTGAACATACCTTTGGCAACAGTAACGTCATAGATGTCCTCTAACTTCAGCATCCGCAGCACGACTTCTTGGTTCGTTTTGTTGTCCTCAGCGACGAGCACCCTGACCTTGTCACCCCTTTTAGACGCGTCAGCGGCTATCCGTTCCATAGCGGCAATTTGGGAATTTGGGGATTCTAATGGCGGGTTCGATGCGAAGAACGGATGACTGAGACCGACTAGCCGTGGTTTGGAATCTGTTTCAAACACAGCGGGTGCTCCAGGAGTACTGACTGCCGATTGAACAGAGCGACCAGACCTTGCATCATCCACAATGGCGTCGGCTCGACTCCTTCCCTCTTCTAGTGACGACGCTCTTGTTAAGATGCCTTCGGCAAAGTTTACATTGGTCGAGCTTGCCGTGCTGTCAGCCCGGCTGTTGAGATGTCTTAACGGGATTTGCATGGTAAAAATGCTCCCAGTCCCGACCTCGCTCTTGACGCCTACGGATCCTTTCATGAGGCCGGCCAGTTGGGAGCAGATGCTCAATCCAAGCCCTGTCCCACCAAATTTCTTAGAGAGTCCCAAATCTCCTTGGACGAATGGCTCGAAGATCTTGTCTTGAAGATGTTCCGGAATACCTGGCCCACTATCCTGAACCTCGAACTCAAATTGAAGCCAGCGACCTGGAGGCGGTGTCGCGGCCCTTTCCTGCGCCATGATCGAAGCGTATACACTCGGCTTGTCGTAAGCATTGATGGTGTTAGCCGTGTCCATGTTGTTGGGCGTCTTTATCGAAACTGAATTTTCGGAGGAGCCTCGCATTCGTGTTCTTGATTGCCGCATAGAACTCTGTCTGGACTGCATGGACCCCTTCCGGCTGCCGTCAGACACGGTAGCCTCGCCAGTGCATCGTATCCTCATTGTCACAGATCCACCCGGTGGCGTGAATTTGAGACTGTTGGATACCAAATTGATCACCACCTGGAGGATCCTGTGCTGATCGCCCCACAAAATCATATCTTTTATGCGCCCAAGACCGTACGGTGCGAGATCGGTCGTTTCGGACGGTTTATTTTGATCGTCGAGGTTGGCGTCGATCGGACCCTCAAACTTCACCCGGAATGTGATACCACCCTCCTTGGCTTGCTTGTCGAAGATGGCGAGAACTTGGGAACTGATGTCCCGCAAGCGGAACTCTTTTTCGTCGAGAGAAAGCTGCTGCCCGACTTGGTTTTTACTAAGAATGATTAGCCAAAGTGCAGACTTACCACTTCTTTCAGCTCAATGTACTTACCTGAACGTCAATAGATCAGTCAGCAGATTAAGTAACAAGTCTCCACTTTTGTAAATAATCCCCAATGAACGCTTCAATTTTACCGGGTCGTCTTCGGACATGCACACGGCGCACATGCCTAGAATGCCGTTGAGTGGTGTTTTCAGCTCATGCGATATGTTTGCAATGAACAGAGTCTTGCTCTCATTCGCAGCCTCCGCAGCCTTTTTACTGAGCTCCAACTCGGCCGTACGCTGCTGCACTCTCTCTTCTAGTTTCTCATACTGCATCATGAGCTCATCGGACATTTCGTTGAACGTTTGAGTCAAGTCGGTCAATTCATCATGGATGAAGTGTTTGCGATCCTTGACTTTCCCAGGAATCCGGAATTGGCGTCGCCGTTCTTCCTCCTTGCGCTCCGCTTTCGTCTTCCTTCCACCGCGTGTGTAAGTCTTGACTCGGCCAAAGAACCCTTCTTTTCGTGCTAGCGCTTCATCGTGGTCATCGTCGGTACCGTCGTGTGTGTTGAGACTTCCAGTGTCGGAAAACCCTGGAGGTGCAACTGACTTCTTCGTTGCGTCCCGCAGCCGTCTGATGGGACGGCTGGACATGTGAGCGACGGGGAATGCGAGGAGAATCATACCGCCCATTGTCCCAAACACGCAAGCTATGATAACCTTGCGAAGGTGGACGATTGGCTCCCATACCTCAGCATGAGACTGCTCTACGATGACAACCCAATCCACGAGACTTGTATTGACAATAGCGTAGCCAGCTGCAACGTTGTCGCCTTCTTCGTTCTTGGTTGATATCATGCTACCAGCGTTGTTGGTAGCCCCCGAGCTTTTGGTAATTGCCCGATGCACGGCTTGATACTGGGTGTAATCAAAAGGCTTGTTTGGCGACCCAAATGAGTGATCTGGATGCCTATTCGTCATCTCAGTTCGGTTGGTAGGCGGTAATACGAAATTGACTTGTTCATCTGCGGGTGGGTGGCCATCGTTAGAAGTGTATAGGACTCCGTCCGGGAATTTGTTCGTCACGTTATTAGGCCCAATCAGCATTGTGACTCCGGTGTCGTCCAGACCCTCCATAGCAGTCACAACGCCTCTGATAAGCCTGCCGTCCATGACAACCGTAAGCCAACCCAAAATGTCAATGGCAGAAGTGTTGTTTATGATGGGCATTGTAATGGACACCAGGGAAAATGTTTCGTTGATACTGTACGGGCCTAGGAGCAAGTAATTGTCTGCATTGACAACTCGGCCGCCAAATGAGGCAGTCGTCTGGTTGTAGCTCGAATTGATTCGTTGTTCGGTGAAGTCAAAGGTCGGATATAGTTCTGGTACGAAGCCGTATATGTCCCCTAAGACAGCAGTCGTACCGTTGGGTGCCTTGTACGGTAATGGAAGACTGAATACGGAAGGCGCCGTTGCATTCATTACAGATTTCGACGAGTTTATTGGGAAAATCTGCGCTTGCAGGAGCAGCGCGGCCTGCTGGTCGCCTTGGAAGACAGCCTGGAGATCGGCGGTGGAGCGCACCCAGTTCGAATCCGATGTGTTGCCATCGTTGTATCGCAAGAGTGCGCTTTGGATCAGGACTCGGGTCGCTGTAGATTTAACGCTCGACTGCATAAGAAGGAAATTCGAGGACAGCTGGGCAGCCTTCAAGGACGCAGTCAGCGCGAGACGGGATGCCCTAGGACAGTGTTAGAGCGAGGCCACTGGACTGGGCGAGTGTACTGACCGTATGTCTAGAACGAAACTGTGATTCGTGACCTTTGAGATATCACGTTAGTGAAAGACTACTGTGTTCGGAGGCTCTACGTAGAGCGCAAGGAAAAGTTACCCAAGTCGCAATGGCAATGACTGCAAGGCCGATCAGCGAGGCTAGCAACACCAAGCATCCCAATTGCTCCCGGATAGGAATCCGCATCTTGACCATTCGGGCGACCTCGAGGGGGCCGAGAGAAAGGCAGCCAGCGGAGCCAGCGGCGCGGATGGTCGCGGCGACGGCCTCTGTGGTCGGTCTCTTCGGGGCGTCGAGATGGAGGCGAGATGGGGTGGTCGAGGAGCGGAGACCGTCGCACTTCCCATTCCTCTCGAGTGGTGAGGGCGGGTCTCAGTACAGGTCACGGCTTGTTCACGATGGGATGGTTCAGAGGACTCCTCCAAGACACGGCTGTCTGCTGGCTGGGAGGCAATATGCCGACTCGGGGTGGCGTTTGGCTAGGCCAGAAGCGTCAGGCGAGGGCTGAGAAAGCAGAAACAGGCCGGGGACGCGTGAAAGACAGACTTTGAGCTTGTCACAGTGACGAGGAGCCCGTCGCCGCCTGCAAAGGTCTGAAGGATAATCGGTGAAGGGCCAGGCAGTACGAGCTGTGGAGTCGCGATGCAGCTGTCAGACAGCGGCCTCTAACGTGACGGGCGTTATAGCCAGTTGAACATGAAGCTTGACATCTGGCGGCCGTTAATTTCCTCTGCGCCGGCCCCTAGCAGAGGCGCTGCAGCCTTCTCCACTGGCATTGCCTGTCGACCCTGAGCACCCTGAGCACCCCGAGATCCGGGCGTGGAGATAGCCATCCACGCCATCTTCGATGCTCGCCTGCCATGGCATTCTTCACGATGCTGCATCGGCCCGTACTGGGGTGCAGTCGCATGCATTGCGCGCAACCCGGCCGAGCAACGAGCCTTTCAAGTTCTCCAGGGCCCTGTTCCGCGACGCTTTCAAGCAGTAATACTTAGCCGGCTGTGTTGCACGCCCAGCATGCCGACTGCCTGTCTCGGGCGTCTCTGGGGACGGGAGTGTGGGAGAGGCCCCACGCGTGCCGATGGATGGGCGAAACGAGTCGCTGCGATCATCGCGGCTCGTCTGGAACACGATACCCTGGACGCTGAGCGGTCTCGAACTTTATCCTCGTCGAAAAGCGGGCCGTGATCAGCTCACGCAATGCGCACGCCGAGGTGCGGCCTCTACATAGTACCTTGGACTCGCGAGAGGTTCATATCAAAGTATCGCGACCAGCAAGCTCAGCACAACATACTAAAGTTTCGACGATGAACAAGCTCAACACAACACACTCCCTTCTCGACGACGGCCACTGTGTGCTAGGCTCACGCCTTCGCATATGAACTCATTCCTCGTCTGCGGACCGATCCGCTCCCGGTTAATGATAGAGCGGGCCCCGAGACATGTAGGAGAAACACGAGCAATCCTTTGATCGCTGTCAAAAACGCAGAATAGGGAATGTCTTGGATGAACTCGGCAAGAACTCGATGGATAGATGCTTGTTTTAACGAGTGCTGCTCTAGGTTGGAGGTATGCATGCTGGTAAAAACAGTCCAAGGGGCCAACCACCCGACAGCAAATAATAGAAGGTGAAAATATGTCCGCTTCGAGCTCAATACAACAATCCAACATCTGGAATATGCCTCCTCTTGGTACTACTCGAGGCCCTCTCTCCCCAGTCACGTTATGCTACCATCACACCCCTAGTAATTGATATTCCCAAACGGCGTCGCATCCAGAGGTAATTGCGCTCTCCCCATCAACAACCCAAGCCCCCCCTTCTCATTCCGATAATGCCTCCCCATCTTCTTAAAATGCGTGATCGCAATCACACAGCTACTTGCAATCATCTCCACCTCGCTCCCATCTCCCAGAAACCCATCCCGAAAGATCACCAACTCGCCCACCTCCGCGCCATTCGCCGCAACAGTCCCACATTCGCTATATGTAAAGCGCGCAAACACCACCCCCGACGACCCCTCCACAAATGCCAAAGAAACAGGTCGGTCATCTAGCCGCCAGTAAAACGCCGATCGCCCTTCCCCCATCGGGATCTTCCAATCCGCAAAATTCCTCGCCTCCATGCTATACCGCGTCGACCCGCACGCAATCTTCGCCCGCGGACACCACGGCAGCGGGCCGTTGTTATCGAAATCGATGTTCGCCACCTCGTCGCCCTCTAACGCTTCCACCGAGCCCCGCTGCACGCGCCGCAGCGTCATCTCCGACTTCTTCGACAGGAAGCTGGGCGCGCCGCGCGACACGATCTTGTATAAGGGAGCGTGGGTGGGGCCGAAGGGGACGAGGATTTGCACCTTCTTGCTGATTTGGCGCAGGTGGTAGGATATCTTGGGGACCGAGGACATGCTGGAATCGCGGCGCTCGTAGACGGGTGGCGAATGCGGTTCGTAGTGGGGAAGCTCTTCGTGATCGTGCTCATGGTCATCCGTTGGGAGGTCGGTTGGACCTAGAGATTCGAGGGTTCGGCTGTTCATGTTTGGGTTGATATATATGCTCATCCAGAAACTGGAGTATGGTGGCCGGCTTTCACTTGTCGTTTAGAATGATAGAGTTGGAGTCGACGAGGATGAAGTAGACAAAATGGAGCATTGCTTTGACACCGATTTGCGTATGGCCAGGCGCAATGGAGGTTGTGAGGATATATGAGGACAATAGTGACGGGGTGACGAATATCTTATGATAAAGAAAGCCATCAAGGCACTCAGCCCGCGAGGCGGGGCTTAGGACCCGAGGTCGCCAAAGTTGTACCGTCATCCACGGGTCACGGCGAATTAGCAGCGTGGTTACAATCTCCGGCCACTGACGGCGCGGGATACACGAGTGTGGTTGACGGGTCTGACAGCTGTGGGGAGAGGGTCTGGCCTATTTTCGTTTCTTTTGCACTTGTCCCCACTCGCATCATGCAGGAAGGGTAGCTTTCACGCGTAAAGAGGCAGTCTAACTGTATTTGGTTACGCCTCTGATTGTAGTTTTTGCTCAATCCACTCACTATTTAATCCTTCTCGAGGACGATAAGCAAACGATACAAGGGCATACTGGAATATCACATTAACGCGCCTAATTGCCTAAAATCAGCAACGGCTGTGCTTTGCAATACACATAAGCTGATCTTAATGGCGCCAAAGTCTCTTGAGGTCCACTGTGTTACGCCTACACTGAATGGTTCAGGGCCCCTGCGAATATGCACATTAAGTCTGAGAGAGTCTAAGAGAGTTTTCTCTGGATATCATTTAGAAACAGCAAGCCTATCATACATCATACAACACTCGCGACTAATGCTCAAACGCTTTCCAACGGCTCTTCGCGCCCATCTATCCGCTCAAATGATCACTCGCCTTAAACTTTCCGTCCCTCCGAGGACTACTCTCCCCGACACCGCACACCTTCCCTTTCCGCTCTCCCACCTCCCTTCTCGACTGCCCTCCTCAGCTGCCCAGCCCTCTTCCTCCATACTGCTGTCGACCCCTTCGAACTTCGAACCCTCCATGAAAGCTGTTTGGCGCTCGTGAGTCCCTTCTACCCAGCGATGAATACAGGTGTAGCAGTAGACGTAGCCGGTCGGCGCGGCAGTAGGAGTAACAATAGGACCCACACAAATCGGGCACAGAGATGAGGATGGTGGTGTCGGAACGGTAAGGATTGGAAGAAGGGAAGATGCGGCAATAGGGGGGGAAGGTTTGTTTTTTTGCGTGGAGGCTTTCTCGTTGTCTGACGCCGGCCGTGATTGCGGCTTTTGCTGTTTCTTCTTCGAGAAAGTGGTAGATGTAAGGCCTGATATGACTGGCGGCGGTAAATCTAGGCTCTCAGCTGCTTTCTGGGAAAGCTGCCGCGCAAAGTCTGACGCGTGCCACCACTCTAGGAACTTAAGCGCGAAGATGGATGTGGGAAGGAGGATGCGTAGGGATGAGAGGAGGCGTGGGTATACGGTCCGACCAAGTGTTCGAGGATTGAATATCGATGATCCCTCGCCTGGTATCCGGCCGGGCCGGGTTGGCGGTGGTTTTGGAGTTGTAGCCAGTTCAATGGCGTGGTAGTCTGCTGCTCCCAGTCTCCGTACGCGAGTCCCGATCAACCACATGAATGGTGAATGGTATTTCGACCCGTCGAACAAATACGCCAGATTAAATGCCAACATCGAGAAGTAGTACGCCGCATTCACGCTCGGGTAGATGTGCCGTAGGAACCACTTATAGTAGAATATCAGCCGTTGCTTTATGCTGGCCCCAGGCGGTAATGTGTCGCGATCGCGGTTGAAAGTTGGGCCTAACACGTTCGCATGCGCGGCATGGACGTCGTAGCTTTCGTCCAGCTTTCGTTTTAGATACGGTAGGCCCACCATCACGGCCAGGTTCCGCCAGACATCGCTGTCGCGGAGCTTCAGTGTCTCGCGCACATCGCTCGGGGCGCCGAGTTGTGCTCGTGGGACCTCCCCACCTTTGGTCCGTAGCACACGTTCGCGTTTTAATCCGTAGAAGTTCTCGGTGAATCCGCCACCATATGTTCGGAGGAAGTGTCGCTCCACCAGGAGCATGAGCACCGCGTATACCTCATCGAAGGAGTTCGCGACGCGGAGGAGGTACCGGGGATACTGGAGAGTGGCGACGGTCAGTAGGTATCGCAGAGAGGGAGGTAAGAGGGAGGATAGTTGTTGTTCGGATAGAAGTTCTAGAAAGATGCAATGTTAGATATTGAAGAGAGAGGGGCGTTGGGGATATCAACGAGCTGTTAGGAGTAGAGGGGCTGCTCACCAAACAAGGATGGCTTCAGCTCGTCGAGGCCATTCTGCAGACTCGACATGAACTCCATACTGGCGTTTACGTCGGTCGCAGTCGCGCATTGCTGATGTCGTGGATGGAGATGCTTTGCCTTCTGATATTGACCTAGGCCGAGGTTCGGAGAGTTGTGCACGCATTGGTGACTAAGACCGCGTTTATGCACAACATCGTCCAAAACACCTACACATCACAAGGGTACACAGGAACGCTACTTTCCAGATTATAAGTACCTCAATCCTGATAGTAAACATAGGCTAATCTACGGCGATCACTACGACCTCACCACGCTAACATCGATTTCTCATCGACTCAAGTCTAGCCTTGTCCCTTCTACCCACATGTCTGATTTCGAGGAATACTCCCGAGATGCTGCCATTGCGGAGTTCTTCAACCAGACATGTGCAACCCGCGCTTCCTGCGATAACAAAGCACTGAAACTCGTAGGTGGAAAAGTCGTGCCCGTTGAAGTGCAGGGAGTCTGTAGCTATACGGTCTACGCTGGGCCTCAACTCAAGTACGTTGTTCAATTCCGGCTTAATTCTCTGAAGCTAGATACCAAGACGGCGACTTTGGCCACGGAAGTATACGGTCTCTGTCGCCAATTGTCAAATCCTATGGCGAACTTGGATCAGAAGGAGACGAGACAGGAAAGGGATCGCTGCTAGTCTATGTCATAGATCGGACGAGAGGTCTTAGGCATCTAGACTTCATTCTCGAATATGGCTATCCGCAAAATTCAGAATCAAGTCTCGTTGCACGGAAGAACCTCACGACGGACATCGCTCGGTATGTGCTCATTGCAAGCCAGGAGCCTGCTAACCGTTTGCTGATAGATTCATGGTCCGCTCATGGAACGCCCCGCAGGAAGTCTCGTCGGAGTACCGCGGAATGCTGGCCCAAAAGTACAATAGCGACCGACAGCTCCTGCTCACCGCGCTACCAGAACGATTCCATGTTATCATCCGGACTGTGCTTGAGCACTTGGACTCACTTCTCTCTCTTCCTATGGTCCTGCTTCATCGTGACTTCGGCACGTCAAACATTCTCGTCAATGATAGACTTGCCACCTCACCGACGTCATTGACTAGGCCGAAGCAGAGACTTGCCCACTTGGTCAAAATCTTCATTCCCTTGAGGTATTTACTGGCTCCCTCCACCTCCAGCAAGGATGGAAACGCTACGACGATTACGAGGACTTGCAAGTGAGCTTCTGGGACCCCTTAGCAATGAGATTGGCAAAAGTTTGACTCAAGAGACCAAAAAGGCCATTGAGACATCTAGAGTTATGGGTCTACTACTCTCCCGAGGGTTCACAAAGCGGCTTGCTAATGCAGCCCCGTCTACTCCAATTTCTGACGACAGTGCAGGAAGCTACAATATGTTGTTCCTTGATGGACTACTTCTTAAGTCAGAGACCAAACCTATAGGGCTGTGAGCGGGAATTTCTGGGTGATAATACCCATGTCCCCGATCCCAAGCTCGATCGCTATGTATACCGAGTTACTATATATATATGTCCCTGTAGGTTAGTTTTGGTGCAATTTAAGGTGTGGCGCGCTAGCAATGACGGCCTCACATTGGCTCCAAAACCGCGACTTGGCTCTGGAAAAACTTGTAGTTGGGTGAGTCTCCTGTCCACGGCCCCAAAACTGGCCCCATGTGTTGTAGTGGACTTACCTAAGAAAGTTGGTGCATTAGCGCGGAGCCGGCGTCTCCGTTCAGCAGGGCCCCTACTATGTAATTAATCTAAAGCCTCAAACGGGCCGACGTTGAATGCACAATTACGCACACCGCAAGACAACGAAAAGTTGCATCTTCGTTCTTGAAGCTATACAGCGGCATGCGAAAAAGAAAACGCTAGTATCTCCTTCTCAGTTGCGCCTCCTTCGCCCTTAAATCTTATAAAAGTCAAAGTCAATATTACTTGTGGAAGTTCGCAATGTTGTAAGCATAGCTTTACGATCAGCGATCGGTGATCGGTGATTTTACAGTAGTTTTGACGTTAGGAAGCCGAGAGGCTTGGTGCTACGCACATCAGGCCATAGCTGATTTACGCAGAGCCCCTTTGTGCACGCTATGGTCCCTATCCCTATCGTAAGGCCGGTTTCGGTGCACCGTTAAGGTTTCTGCGCTACAATGCCTAGAGCTAGCACTAAACACCGTCCACACCAAAATCCACGACTCAGCTGGTCCCGGAAAAAACATTAATTGAATTAGAATACCCGTGCACTCTCAAGCGCCGGGTACTTTACTGACTTCCTGTCCCTATACCCTGCGATTTTCATTTGCCTTACCATGTCTGCCAAGGGATTGTAAAGAAACTTGCGTAACAGGATCTCAAACCTTGCAAAAAGCTATTCAGGACCGCATTATCCTTGCGGCTCCCGGCACACTAACTACAGCATGTATAAAAGAGCTATACCTACGCGGGCAAGAGCCCGACGCTTGTAGCTGATTGAAGGCGGGATTGGCCAAGCTACAGAAGCTGAAAGCTAAGAGCTGAAAATGGTCTACTTTGTTCATGTGGCTGAAGTCACTTGCCGATCTCCTTGGAACCTTAAATCCCCCACGGTCTTGCCATTTAAACTTTGATTTCTTTTACCAATAAACTCGACTCGTTCCTAGCTATGGTAGACAGCGGTATCCATAACGGTTTTTGGACTAACTGGAGTATGTCGAATTTGGATTACACGCCCTGCGCCCGATAAGCATACACTTTCATCACACAGCTACTAAGAAATTTCCAGGCAATGGCAAATACCTCGGCGCGACCATTACACTTCCCGCAACACAGGGCCTCATTCTCGTTGCATTTCTTGCCCTATTCGTGCAAGCTTCCGGTGGCTTCTTCTGGCGAGTAGTCTGCTTCGCTTTACATCAATTTCGATCAAGTTCGCGTGCGAAGGACGGACTCCACCACCAGCAACAAGCTCTCCTGAGAAACGCGGCTAGCAGCTCAAATGCCGTCTGGGAGGTTACCAAGACCGCCTGGCAATGGAGGAAGCATGCTCGCAACACATTTTCCCGGTCAATACCTCTTGTTCTGGTCTGCCTAGTCCACTTAGCCATCTTCGGCCTCGCTGGGTTGTTCTCGTCTCGCGTGGTCACTACTGGCAATGAAGCTCTCGTGCGCAGTGACGTTTGCGGATGGCCGAAGTCAGTTCCCAATCCCATCAGCACTCCCGAAGATTCGTTCACGGAGTCTCAGCTAGCCACGTTGAATTCCCAAGCTGTGCTTGGTCGGTGGAGCTACACTCAGAGCGCTAGTTATGCCAGGACCTGCTACGATGAACAAACGGGAAGATTTGCGTCTCTGTGCTCAACAATGGTCCGACCACGCCTGAATTCCACCATCACCCGAGGGGCTCCCTGTCCTTTTGCGGCCGACGTTTGTGAAATGCCTGCGCTGAAGTTTGACTCCGGGCTCGTCGATTCGAACGACGACATGGGCTTAAATGCTCGTAAAGAAGACTCTATCCAGATCCGCCGAGTCACCACTTGTGCGCCCATCCTGATTGAACAACGCTATTCGTCAGGCTGGACAGAGTTTAACGGTACCCTGCCTGGCGATACCTACAAGGCATACCGTTTCGGACCAGATGTACCTCAGTTCCTTCCCGAAAATGTAACAATGGCCGTGAGTAACTACTCGCAATATCTAGCTGCCCCGCCTTACACGACAGGGTAAGTCTTCAAGCTACTGATATAGCCACCCTTTATTCCTCTATTAGAGCACTGATTCTAACCGTCCCCTAGCTCGTTCAACTCCTACTTGCGCAACGCCTCCTCGAGCGACTACATTCCCATTTCGGACCTCAACTCCACGGACTCAGATGTATCCATACTTTCCATAATCAACAGGGCCGTCTACCTCGGCAATGTTACGGATCCGCTCTTTCGCGCCACCAACGACAGCTACCTACCCGGATTCAAGACTGCCAGCCAGGTCGCCTCATTTTTAGGCTGTACGCAGCAATACCAGTTCTGCTCTCGTCGCACCACATGCACACCTCTCACGGGCCTTTACGATGTCCGCATTGAAGCGGCCAAAACGCTCAACCTAACTCCAATCCAAGCCTCGACTTTCACCCTTCTTTGGAAATCTGCATGGAGTATGACACTCCAATTGACAACGGTGTTGCTCGGGAGCAATATGCTGCTCGCCAACGACTATCTTTGGGGAGCTACGTCGTATTCGTCCAGTCTCCCTGACAATCAGTGGGAGGTCGAGGCCGCGAATATGCATAATATCTCGCTTGCGATGCTGCAAAGAAGCGTTGTCGAGTACGCCTCGCCGCCGGACATTCAAATCCGGCCGGGCTTGCGGAGTCCCTCCCAGATGGAGCCGCCTGCTGACGACGGCATGAGGGCCCTATGCCAGAACCAAAAGGTCATCAGTAAAGACCATGCCGGCTTTAGCGTCGTAGGACTAGCGATCATCTTGGCAGTGGGCTCCCTATTGATTTTGCTAGATTTGTTCGTTGCGAGGATAGTGCTGTGGATTGGATGGGGGAGGTTTGCGAGCATGCAGGACGAGTGGGTCCAGCAGGGGCTATTACAGGTGCAGAGGCAGGCGCTGGAGGCGAGGGGCATTGGGCCATGGGAGGGGAAGGACGGCGACGTGCCAGTACTTGTGGGAGATGGTGATCTTTTCAGATCGTCGACGACGACTGCGACGGAGAGCAACATACAGTTGAAGAGAGGTGTTGTGGTGGGCTACCAATCTTTGCCAGATACACCGGTGACGTAGATTGGTTGGTTTTTTGAGACTTGTGTTGGGTTTAATGCAATGCAGCGATGTAGGGTAACGGCACATGCTGAAAGGAGGCATCAGAGAACCCTTTACTATGGCTACAGCTACAACGGCCAGTCGAGTGGTCGCATGCTTGAGATCGCTTCAGAATGGATGGTTAGTGATCCTGTTCTCGTTGCTGTGCTATCGAAACGAAGCGTAGGGGCTGGACTGTAGCTTTCGTGTCTAGTCCCTACCCAAATTATAAAACAGTGACGAAAGATCAATCGAAAGATAGCACAGAGCTTTTGTGCAGGTTGGACCTTTTCTATTCTACTCGATATTTGAATATCGGGCCGGGATGTATTGTTCTGTGGACCGGAGGAGTAGATTTCTGTATGTTGGACGGAGAGCACGATGAGTTAAAACTTCAATAGGAAATGGCAAAGGGCTCTGAATCACTAGTGAGATAAATGTATAGCTGAACGCATGTGTAGAGATAATGATGAGTTTCGTGGTACATGTTCGGAGAAATCAGCGCGTCGTCGACTTAACTATATGGCGGGACAAAACGGACTTGCAGCCGATCGTGCAACGGTTATACGATGATTCCTAATCGATACATACATAGTAGATGCAACAAAATAGTGTAGATGGACGGTTTGTAAAGGGTGCCTGAGATTGGTTCAGGTGGAGAGTCCCTGCCAAGCCCCCGGCAAATGCCGCAATCTCGGATCATGCGATTCGCAGTTAACCTCAGAACAAGACCTCACAGCTACCACTCTAGTTACGCCCACTCTCCCCTCTACCCCAATTGCGTCTACAATGTTCCTCCAACGCTCCGCCTTCACCGTCGCCCGGCGCGCCGCCACTGGTGCCCTGGCCAAGCGCACATTTACCAGCTCTTTCGTTGTTCGTGAGTAGTTCCAGGAGGATCGAACCACTGCACCCGCTTACCCGTTCTTCAATAGGCGACTCCAAGCCCGCTACCGGCGTGAACACAACCACGAAGAAGTTTGAGGGTGCGTCAATTGGGGCTTGATAATGCTATTCCGGGCATGATTGCGGCCGAGCTGGAACGGCTGACATTTCCGGCTTTGCAGATGTTAAGACCATGGAGGACCTGCTCCCGAAGACTGGTGCTGCCCCTGGAACCGTCCCCACGGATTTGGAGCAAGCTACTGGTCTCGAGCGATTCGAAATTCTGGGAAAGATGGAGGGTGTCGATGTCTTTGACATGAAGCCGCTGGATTCGTCGAGAAAAGGTGCGAAATATACTAGCTACTAGGGCCTAGGTTCCTCACTGCATGAGACCTGGCAGCTGACTGTGGAAAATATCAAGGCACGCTTGACAACCCGATTGTCGTCAGGTCGTTCGGTGACGAGCAATACGCCGGCTGCACCGGCTACCCGGCCGACTCGCATGTCGTCCAATGGCTTACGGTATGACTTTTGGAGTGCAGGCTAGTTGGAAGCAACACTAACTCGGTCAGATGTCCCGCGACCGACCGGTTGAACGCTGCCCTGAGTGCGGCGGTGTCTACAAGATGGATTACGTGGGCCCTCAAGATGATGGACACCATGAACACCACCGTATGCAACCCCTCCGTGATGTACCAATATGATTTTTGCTCACGACGTGGCAGACGATGATGGCTCACACAACTACGAGGGTGAACCCAAGACCTTTGCCGACTTCGTGAAACCCGAATACCGAACTCTATGATTGGGAATTTGGAAGAGTGGGGTTCGAGATGCAAACTGTACATTTTCTTTAAGCCTTTGCATCTGGTTTTTGAAGCGGGGGTGAGATTGTAGCATAGTGGAATATGGAAGTTATCTATCAACTTGACCATGATGCATCGTATGCTTGCCTCTCCATACAGACGTCAGTCGCCCCTACTACGCAGGATTGATACCCAGCGGGTATTCCATATTCAAGGGCTCCACATCTTCTCGTATCAAAAGATTTTCTAGCCTCGTAGTCCTATTCATGGAAGGCACCTGCAACATCATCTACTACCGCCCACCCCAGACATCAAATACTGCCTATATCTCTCCTCTTTACGTACCCTTCAAAGCCATCATTCCTAAAATCACACCCTCCATCTGAGCCCTCTCATCCTTCCCACTCCCAACACCATTCCCATTCACCACCACCTCTTCCTTGGCCTTATTCCCCTTCTTCCCACTGCCCCCGCCCCCAACTCCACTATCCAACTTGTACACCTTCCGCAACGCCTTCACATCCGTCACGCCCTTCAACGCTTCCTCGCCAAACGCCACCGACTCCCCCTCAACCGCATCGCCCAGATGCTTCGACACGCTCTCGGCCGTGATCTCGGGGTTCGATAACGGGATTTTAATCGCTAGCAGGGAGGTGGTGCTGTCTTGAATCCCAAAGCGGCGGTATGCGTCTGCGATGTTGTTGTTCGGGGAGAGAGAAAAAACAAGCTCTGAGTGGATATTGCGGGACTTAAGGCGGTTATACACGGAGTCGTTGAGAGCGCGGAAGGTGGCGGCGTGGAGGTGGCGAGGGGAGAGGATCTAGGGGGATATGAGCGGGGACGGTTCGCTCATCATATTTTGCAAGTCTTTACGGCGTAGACTAGAAAGTGGAAGAGGAGAAGTATAGAGAGAAGTTGTAGCACGTGACAGGAGATGTAGAGGATTAAAAGCTAGTCTTACCATTGTGCCGTCGAGGAATGCATATTCGAAGGCGGCATTTGCTTCAAGGAGTTGTTGCCGAAGAAACTTGGCGTTTGAGACGTTCTTGAAGAGTGAGATGTAGATGGGATAGGAGGGGTAATGGGGGAGGTAGAGTGTTTCGACGGTCGCCATTCTAATGGCTTGAATAAATGCTTAGTGAATTGAAATGCCCCGTATCTCGCTATTGTGCAACTAGTGAAAGACGTCAGATTCATAGTATTCTAGGCCGTGCCTAGCCAGATCACATGCTCGCTAGATCATTGCAGGTGTTCCTGACGCACCTCGTGATTAGGTAGAGGTTTGAGGACGCAGCAGCGAATCGATATCGTCTCTCGTCTTGGTGAGGTGTACCAACTTTCGATCCAGCTCTGAAATCGGGCTCGAACAGTCTTATCAGCCCCGAAGTGTGTAAAAGCACGCTCGTATTGAGACTAGCGGGTGGTGATCTGGCATTCATCGAGCAGTGCTCGAAAAGGAGTTCCAGCCTCAAAAGTATTGCTACCGCTCTCGGCAAGTCGCAAACCTTGGAATATTGGCTGAAAAGAAGGCGGCGCCGCTGAAGCGCAGAAATCCCGTGACAGCGATCCAAACAGGCTCTTCTTACGCCATACGAGACAATCACAGGCCTAGCAACTCGTCTACTCTTTTGACTGTCGTGCTCTCTGTGTTTCTCTAGGACTGCGTTTTGTCTCAGCGAGCTCGGACCGTGCGGCGGCTTTTGGCGACCCGGCTCCCTCTGGCAGCACAAGATCCACCTCCAAGGGACTTCCCGCGGGTATCTCCACCTGTAGGATACCTGTTGCTGACCCTCGAGGATGGCACCAAAACGTGCCTTAGATCACGACGCCCTCCATGACAACAAGCTGCCCAAACTCGAGCAATCGCCAGGCAGCCCACTCACACAATCGCGCGCCGAGTCTGCCGACTTCTCCAATTCTGTCAAGAAGAAGCTGAGCGCGTCGTCGCGCACCGGCCAGGCTTGCGACAGATGCAAGGTACGAAGACAACCTCTCCCCACGACTATCCTTATGTTTGTTTCTGCGCAAACGATGAAGCAAACGCAAGGAGCGTCAAGGAATAGACCCAGACACTCTGGATCGCCTACATATGATCAACACCGCAGCAGTGCTAACCGTTGTGCAGATCCGCAAGATCAGATGCGACGGCCGAGCAGGAGGCTGCTCGCCATGTTTGCAGAATAATACGCCATGCAAGACGACTGACCGTATCACGGGCCGAGCTACAACACGAGGTCATACAGAAGCTCTCGAGAGCCAAGTCAACAGCCTCCGGAACCATGTCGCAGAGCTGCAAGCGCAACTGAAGGAGCTGGGAGTCGAGCCGAAGCCATTTAGTGGCTATAATAGTTACACGCCAGCGGCGATGCAGTCACAGACGCTGCAATGGGCGGAGGCCAGCTCGTCGGGGAACAATGACCAGATGTGGTCCACGGAACAAGCACCGGCCAGTGCAAGTGTGCCTCCTCTTGCCCCGTACAGGCCATCTGGAGACGCACCTCTGACCTCTGAGGGGGTGGAGAGCAAGATACTAGCCATGCTCCCGGCCTTCAAGTCTGCCGCTATTGGAGACAACTATCTCGGGATATCGTCCGCAGACTCGCTCCTTTCACCCATCAAAGGAACCTCGCTCTCCGTCTTTGGCACGGAAATCGACATCACCGATTTCGTTGACGGAGAGACCGATTACGAGAGCTCCCCCCAGTCTTATGGGCATTTCCTGAGTGTTGTTCTCGGACATGACCAAAACGTAGAGCCACTCCAATTCCCCGAGTATCATAAACTAAATGAATACGCGACCTGGTACCTCAGATCACTTAACCCGTACACGATGGCCCTGGACAGGGCATCCTTTACACAGCTGGTAAGCTATGCCGGTCGGTTATGCACACTCGATCTAACACACGTGAATTAGATATGGCGCATATATCATGAGCCCGGCTTCACTCCTTCTCCAGCAGAGACTGTCATGGTCCACATGATGCTCGCGATCCTCAAATACCAAATAGCGAAACGTAACCACGACGAAGTCATGTTTGCAGAGTCCAATAAGCATTACCGATACTCCCTCAGCTTCTTTGGTGCGCTCCTACGGAACCATTCTCTTCCGGACGTCCAGGCCATGCTCTTGATCTGCATACACCTTCGAAACTTTCCCAAACCGGGTGCTGCTTGGCTAATGTGTTGGATGACCTTCGCAGTTGCCGTCGAACTTGGTTTCCATCGATCAATCAAAGCATGGGCGGACACAGCCGCCAAGAAAGATATTCTTGAGGTCGAAATGCGGAAGCGTGTGTTCTGGACCCTATATGCGCTAAATGTCAGTCTAAGCGGGAAGCTCGGCCGGCCTATGCCAATTAGGATGGAAGATATTGATGTCGAATTTCCCGAGATCATGGATGACTGTATTCAAGGAGAGCAGAAAACCGACTTCCACAAGTGCTCCTTCCAAGTTGGTGTACAAACGGCCAAGACGGTACCGATGTACAGCAAGATGTACAGCACGTTGTACACCGTCAGACCGTCACCGAACTCGTACGAGGAGACGGTCCGAGCACTGGAGGCTTCGTTGCGCAGATGGCGAGAGGGAATACCTCTTGAATTATCTGATCGACAGGCTAACCAGGAAAGTTACATCTTTTCAAGATATCTCGAATTCTGGGAACTCGAGTTCACGCTTCTCCTCCATCATCCAGCCGTTTGCCGTTCATCTAGTCCAGAGTTCATGAAATCTAACCTTGACATCTGCTTGGACGCATCTCAAAAAATGCTTCACAATGTCAACGAGCTTCGGAGGTTCAAGAGCTTGGACATCGTGTGGATAAATTGCACGACTTATATTGCTGCAATATTCACCACATTATTCATTCATTCTCAGAGAAAGGACAGTATGACCTCTGCTGATATGCACGAGCTGAGGAAAGATATGGACCTTTGGCTAGACGCCATGGGCGAATGTGGTGAACTTTTAGGTAAGGCTTTACCCTTTGATAACCGGGCAATTCGCTAATTCCACCAGGATCGGGTCTAAAGCTTCGAAACGCGATCTCTAAGATCGTAGAGCATTCGTTAGCGAATATCAACGGACACCTGGCCAAGAGGACCACAGAAGCTGTAGCACGCGCAGCTCTCAGTCAGACCCCCCAGCAGCAGGCAAACCCAGGTCCCAACGCATACGAGAACTCCGCACACTTCCATTCTCAATACACTAATGCTCCGCCTGGGGACGCTGACTCCAAGCCTACCCCTAATTATCTGCCTTCGGTGGACCCCTCAATGGGTTCTGCGACGAATATATACCCAGGAGCATCGGCCGTATTTCCCTACAGCAACGGAACGGCAACAACGCTAGCACCGTATCAAGGCAACAACAACTCGTTCGACCAACCGAACTATGCCGGTGTTACGGATCCTGGAATGAGTGCAGCTCATGTCGCTGCGATCCAGTCGGCTGCTTCTGGGAACCCGCCACCAACTCCGGAGAACTTCATATATGGAAACAACACGACACCGAATACTGCACCACAGCATTACCCATCGCACAACGATGCTTGGCAGCAATGGACACGTGCTAATGTCACTCCAATCGAGCCGCACGACTACAGCCGACCGCAGGAGTACCTCAACACTGCGAATACGCTGATGGCCTTGGGAGGGCGCGACGGGGTGACACCGACCTCAGGTCAAGAAGGCGTAGCATCAGCAGAGGGATCGTCAGTAGCTGCGCAAACTTCGTCGTGGCCAATGATGATATTTGGAATAGGGCCGAATGGCAATATGCAGTCACAGTAGAGGTTTTCTGGGTTATGTCGGGGCGTCAGGGCTGACAGACTGTTTGGTCGATATGCAGCGTATCATATGTACTTTTATTGTACTTACATGGAGTAAGGCCGGCGTTGACTCAGCCGATCCCCTATTCTTCAAGGGGTCAACGGAAGGTTCAGAAGCTTCCAGTATGACGGCGGATTTTGTAGTCGTCTTATACCTTTAACTTCGTGTACAACCATATATGCAAAACAAAAGATTCTGCCTGGCCTTCATTGACCCCGCATGTATTTAAGCGCGAGAGTACACCAACCTGCTTCTCTTCGTAAACAGACACACAGAGAGCGTTCCACACTCATTCATGCTGCCTTTCCTATACAAGCCTTGACTATAGCCTTAGTAGTATCTACCATCACAGACGCATGGCAAAACGGCAATAAGGGGAAACAAATCTTGAGGACACAAGTTGAAGAGATGCGTATGCTTATCTGGCCCGTCCTGTTTAATACTCAAAAGGTGATTTTGCTCCAGGGGCGCTTCAACGGGTCTACGTTATGCTAACGGCGTGGGCCTGATCTAGGGCCTGTGGCTCCGGGGTGAAATTTGAGTTTTTTCCGTGCGGTTGAATATGTGACAACTTGTAACTGAAATGGATGATCTTGCCTTAGGGGCGCCTCGCTAGGTTTGTAAGACGCTCAAAACATTGTGCTGATGTTCGACCTGTGTTGTAGGGTGAAAATTGCGTCTTCATTATGCGGTTAGATATGTAACAACTTGTAATTAAAAGGGCCAATCCTGCCCCAGGGGCGCCTCGCTAAGTTTGCAAAACGCTAGAAGCTTCGTGCTGATTTAGGGCCTGTGGTTTTGAAGTAAAAAGTAACCACACAGAGTATACGCTGCGTCTGTTAGACTTAGTATTATGCGGTTGAATATGTAACAACTTGTGACTAAACGGGACAATCTTGCCTCGGGGGCGCCTCGCTAGGTTTGCAAAAAGCTAAAGCATCGTGCTGATTTAAAACTTGTGGTTCTGGAGTAAAAAGCAACCACGTAGAGTGTACGCTGCGTCTATTAGATTTTGTGTTATGCGGTTGAATCTGTAACAACTCGTAACCAGAACAGGTCATCTTTCTACGGAAGCGCTTCGCTAGGTTCGCATCATGCTAATGGCGTTGCCCTGATCTAGGACCTGTGTTTTTGGGGTGAGATGCAACCGCGCAGATCGGACGCCGGGTGTATAAAACTTTGACTTTCGCGGCTGATTCTGTGAGATTTTGTGACCAGGGAGGCACAGTGGCCCCTATATGAAGAGAAGTGAGAACGGATAAGGGATGGGAATAGATATGGCGGATGGGCTGGTAGTTGGCCGTCGTGCGCCACCACCCTCGATAACGCCTTGTGGAAGAGAGCACCCGCATGGGTCAATTATCTCAAGACTTAGAGAACAATTGGAGGCAGATTGAGGAACTGAGCTAGCAATGGAAGGGCTGGAAACACTGGTTCTTTATACATTGACCGTGCTTCTGTCTTCGTTTCCTGGTAGCAGGAGACTACCCGCAGGAGTCTACGGTGACTGCAACTAAGGCAGGAAGGCTTGATGGGAATAAATGTACCGCTCGGGGTGGACATCCGAACTTCTCTCAACCCATAGAGCATTTGAGTTAGCATTGCTGGTCATCATTATTGGGGTGTTGGTCCCGTGAAGACAGCGAGCTTTTGTGTGAGTTATTTTGCAGGGTAGCAAGAGACAACGAAGCGGGTTGAATTCCTATATTGCAGTCGTATTGAGAGGTCGTATACAGCAGTTCATGTGAAGTCTGCACGAAGCCGACCACGTGGTCGTATCACCATTGCTTACAAGCGAGAGGCGAACTAACAGTACTCGCAATCGCTGAAGCCGTCAAATCGTGACAGGGTTTTTTCAATAGGAAGTGGAGCTGTGTGTGCGGGCTTGTTGGGGCAAATAGTATGCTGCACCTCTAGAACATGCAATCGGGAGAAATAGGAAAATTGAGGCGAGTTCCCTCGGTCGCGAAGGATGCACTTTGGAAAACCCTAGAGTATAGCAGGTGATGGATTGGTCGCAAGTGCGGAGAACCCTGAGAGTGATCATTGGAAACTAGAAGATTCTGCTATCTTGAGATGTGTGATTGGATTTGAGGTGGATTTGCTTGTGATAAGTGATGCAAGACGCAGGGGTGGCGGAAGATGCCAAACTATTGGATTCCCGAGGGAGTGGACAGGCCGGAAGCATGGCAACGAGATTTTAGCGACTAGGTAGTCGAACTTGTCTGATTAGTACATGACTTGGCTTACAGATGTTCGTCGCCTCTGAAGTCTGTGCGGAGTACATGGGAAAGGTGTTGGCGAGACAACAGGATGTATGGACTATGATACTAGCCTGCATGAGAAAATTCTGATGGAGTTTGATAGTGTGGATCTCTCCAAAGACGGCAAGGCACCAACAATCCGGAAGCGTACATTAGAATAGTCCGTTTACCTGGAAGTAATAGCCAGCACTGACCTCTCCCATGAGACGGCTGACGGACCGGTGCACCCTTTATGAAAATGACAAGGAAGAAGGATCCATTAGATATTGATCTTCCCATATCATGACTCCCCCTTGAGCTTCTCTTCAATGTCCTCTAGGTCCTCGGCTGAGTCGATCTCAATTATCTTACCCGTCTCCGCGGTGTTACGCATGAGTTCCTTAGCACCAGCATACAGCATCTTGACTTCGCTATTGCATGTGACAGGAAGGTAGTATATCATGACATACGGCACTGATAGCCGGCCGGAGGGCTGCAAGAGCACTGTAAGCGCGTGTCTGGTGGCTCGATTGCGTGAACATACGAGGGTGAGGGGGTAGCTGAGGAGGATGAATCGCGGAGCATGATCTGGCAGCTCTTCGCCTAGCTCCTGCATGTTGGTGAAGACATCGTCCTCTGCCTGTGATATCTCCAGCGTCTTCTTATCAATCTGGTCTTGCTTGAGCAAGGCGAGTCAGCACCGGTGGAGCGAGGGATCGACAAAGTGGCGCCACGAGGACTCGTGTCGTGGTTACTGGGTGATAGGGAGTGGCAGAGGCATACAGATGACGGCCCGGGGGTCCTTTGCCCGTGAGGTGCCCAGGCGGAACTTGCGTAGCTTGTCCTAGATGCCTGTTAAACTGACGATCAATGAAGTATTGGTGGGGTGTTCAGTACCTTTGTCTCTGTCGAGAAGGTATAGAGGCGAGATTCGGAGGCCATGCTGGTAGCAGAGCCTTAGGAGGGCAATTACTTCAGTGTTGCTTGAGAGATAGGGCTGAGATGGCCGCGGTGGCATGAGGTCCACGGGTGGAGCATGCGGGGCAAGCTGACTCGCGGATGAACCTCCGCGAGAAACATCATGCACCGTCGTCTTTCACGTCGCACCGCCAGCAAATCACGGCGCCGTGAACACTCATCCGCAAGAATCGTCCCATGTTCAGCAGACTCAATCAGGTCGTCCGCCACCTCTCTCGGCCGCTCCCGAATTACGCGCATCGCTCTGCGGCGAGTCCCCAGTCAACCTTCCGAACATCTATAACGTCATCAGCCATGGCGACCGAGAGCCAAGGGAAGAGCCTCATACACACGGCGGCATGTCTAATCATTGGGGACGAGGTGCTCGGCGGCAAGGTCACTACCGATAGCCCATCAGAGGAGAGTCTGCTTGCTAATGGGCCCGTGTAGACCGTTGACACCAATTCGGCGTACCTCGCCAAGTTCTGTTTCTCGCTGGGAATCAACCTGAAGCGGATAGAGGTCATTGCCGATGACGAAGACGAGATCGTGGAAGCTGCGCGACGTATGTCTAAAAACTACGATTTCATAGTGACATCGGGAGGCATCGGTCCTACGTGAGTGCTCGCTCAGGCTTCACAGACGCCTGCTAATGCAACCCCACACCGCAGACATGACGATATCACATATCAATCGATTGCGAAAGCCTTTGACCTGCCCTTGAAACTACACGAGGATGCATTTGCACGGATGAAGCGGCTATCGAAGCCGCACCCTTCACAACCGAACTTCAGCTGGGATACACCGTCTGCGTCGTTGACGGCGAAGAAGCGGATGATAGAGCTGCCGCTAGACGACTCAAAGCCGTACGAAGACCAGGTGGTATTTGTAGACGAGACTCTTTGGGTACCCGTCAGCGTAGTAAACGGCAACATCCACATTCTCCCCGGCGTGCCCAGGCTGTTCCAGCAGATGCTGGATGGGCTGAAGCCGCGCATACTGCCGCGGCTGACAGACCCTGAGGGCAAGGGCGTACAACGGGTATTGATTTCTACGCCAATGGCCGAGAGCGCAATTGCGGAATATCTGACACAGCTGGCGGGCCGCGTGGAGCCAAAGGGAGTCAAGGTGGGCAGCTATCCGCGCTGGGGCAAGGAGCACAACACGGTGACGCTTGTGGGACGCGACCTGGAGTTCTTGGAGAGCCTGGTGGCAGAGGTGGAACAGGCCGTGCAAGGGAAGCGGGTGGCGGTCGAAGGGGAGGACGACTCAGAGAAGGCCGACCCAGAGGCGGGCAAGCTGGCGTCGGGGTGAGGGACAGAGGTGACAAGGCCACGCAATAGACGCAAGTTGCGGCATAGTGCTAGTGACGATGGTGTTGCAGTGTTCGCAGTGAGTGGCAAGAGTTCGACGCGGACCGTCCCACGGAGGCCGTCCCGTACTCCGAGAGATGTTCTCGAAAACATCCAGAAGCCGTCCAGCGCCGCCGCGTTGAGCTCTAGCATGCTAGCCTAGGGTCTGGGGGCTGCGCCAAGCCATGTGTCCCGACAAGGTGCATACAGCGGTGATAGCGCTATCGTTCAATAGAGTTCTGTCAACGCCTACGGCCTGCCCTGCCTGCTCTGCCTGCCCTGCCTCGTGCGCCCTGCTCCAACGGCCCTCGTGGCCGCCAGCAACTTGGCTGCGTGCTGGGCATGATAGACTTGCCCTGCTGGATGGACGAGGTCCTGATACTGGCGCTGGACCGCTGGCCGACAAAATGCAGGGCGCAGGGCTGATATACCCCGCGTGGTATCGCTCAGAGAAGCATGTTTCCGACGGCAACAAGGGGCTCCCTGACTCTGAGGACCGCTCGCGCACATTGAGATTCACTCACGTGCGCGGAGCGTTGAGTGGCCCAGCTCCCCCGGTCTCTAGCAAGCCATTCACTCCCGAGCCTTGTCGGACCACCCCCTGGCCAGGCCGCCCTCCCCTCTGCAGAGGAGCCCTAAACGCCGTCGTGGGAGCAGGACCGTGGAACAGACGGCGGCCGATTCGCCTAGGGGCCCGCTAGGTCTGTTCGCGGCGGGTGTCGTGGTGGTCAGGGAGGTGAAGCAGTGCTGGCGGCCTGCCTTTCTTTTGGCGGATGGGGGTCACGGCGAGCAAAGGTGCTTAGGTGCAACGGCTCGCGGCTTGAGGGCGGCAAGACAGCACCCTGATCGTGCCCCAGGCAGGCCAGGTGGGGAGGTCGGGGAGTAGAGACAGGCACACAGGCCCGTCTTGGGCTAGCAGTAATGCGGTCGCTGCGCGAGGATGCGGCGAATCAGCGCCCGAAGCTTCCTTACCGAACGTGAAGCTGCTTTCTTCTCCAGAACCTCCCCCGTTCAACACCACGATCCCATCACCACAATCCCCCAGCTGCACCCCAACGTCAATTGCTGTGCCCCGACGCTGCTCGACACCCAAGCTGCTCGTCCTCACGCCCTCGCTGCCGCCCGCTGACCGCCCATCTTCGCGCCTCCTCGCTGCACACTCCGCCAGCGAACAAGCGCCGACCACTGCGGCCCTCCATCCGTCGACCCCGACGCCGCAGCGTTCTAGTCCACTTCACACACAATGGCTTCAAAGGTATGTTTTCGTCAGATGCCGTTCAGGGGCACCGCTGACCGCCTGCTAGTTCCTCCGGGAGTACAAGTTGGTCGTGGTAGGAGGAGGTGGCGTGGGAAAGTCGTGCTTAACCATCCAACTCATTCAAAGCCACTTTGTAGACGAGTATGATCCAACCATTGAAGGTCAGTTGTCTGCATGTCTTTCTGCCGCCTCGATGAGCTGACATGTCTGACCGCAGACTCGTACCGCAAGCAGTGCGTGATCGACGACGAGGTCGCCCTGCTCGACGTACTCGACACGGCCGGCCAGGAGGAGTACTCGGCCATGCGGGAGCAGTACATGCGGACCGGCGAGGGCTTCCTGCTCGTCTACTCGATAACAGACCGGCAATCCTTCGAGGAGATCATGACCTTCCAGCAGCAGATTCTACGAGTCAAGGACAAGGACTACTTTCCGATGATTGTCGTCGGCAACAAGTGCGATCTCGAGGGCGAGAGGCAGGTTTCAACCCAAGGTCAGTTTCTTTCATTTTCGGCGGTCCATCTATATTTGGCACTAACCCCGTAAAAGAGGGCCAAAACCTAGCCCGACAATTTGGCTGCAAGTTCATTGAGACCTCGGCGAAATCACGCATCAACGTCGACAACGCCTTCTACGACATTGTCCGGGAGATTCGCAGATATAACAAGGAGATGTCATCGTACTCGGGAGCGCCCCAGCAAGGGGCGAACGGCCAGATGAGCAAGCTGGAGATGGACGGCCACGACAAGAAGCGGGGCTGCTGCGGGTGCACCGTTATGTAGGGGATAGCACAAAGGCCAATATGCGTGTGGCTGTTGTTTGGGAGAAATACCTGTCATTGCTCGGTGCTGGAATGCATGCGGAACTTTTCCAGGTTGGGGGCTCCCGGAAAATGTTCATATCTTGAAGCACGTTACCGTCAGTTTAACTCTTTTCTTTGCAGGCCTTCACGCGGCCTGCTTTCTCTTCTGCTTTAACAGTTTTATTTCGTTTGTTGGGACCCGGTGTTCATCAAGGCTTTTTCTACTCTCCGGGGCGCTCCTCCTGTCACAAGGCACTCAGAGCTTTTCTTGTCCGGAAATCAATGCTCTCTGCCTTTCTCAGATATGGGGGCTCGGGGTATCGCGGCCGCTTTCTCCTTTAGATTAGTGTTTTCATGGCATCTGGTAACAAGCTCTCCTGCAATCTGCTGCTCAGACTTAGTCTAACAGAGAGCGAGCTGCCTCCTAGTACAATCAAGACTGATCTGATATTTTCCGTTCTCCTTCTATTGACTGCCAGACCTGACTACTGGATCCGCTAGCATCGAAAGGTATGTAAACATCAATGAGAAGATGGTCCAATTCTTCCAAGGTTCAAGGACTCTGACCATCTGACTAGCTCCGGCGCCTACCGCACGACCTGAACCCTTATCTGCCAACCCTGCTCGATGCCATGTCACCGCCTCTTTGATCGTATTAACAGACGCCGTTGTCCAATGAGAGCAAGCGTCGTCGAACATAGTACCCGCCTGTTTCGTCTACTTTCACTCTAGATATACACAGAAATATAGTCTAATCCGACGTTTCTCGCTTACCCTTCTCCTACCCTTCATCTACAGTCTACCTACCCACTCACCCATACAACTATCTATCCTCCACACGGCGTCCCAGACCACACAGAGTCCTTCCATTTCTTCACGCACACTCAAACGTCTTCATTAAGCTCCTACGCAAACACACTTTTCTGTCTTCTGCGATCTACAAGGCACCTTTACCCACCTACCTACCTACTCAACCATCCACCTTCCTCATCCGTGCACCACATGTGCTCCATCGGCCGCTCCGCGGCGCGATCCGTTCCGCCGTTTCAACATCAACCCACAGACGCATGCGAGTGTGCCCGTGTGCGGGCAGAAATCTACGATTGGAAAGACCCCCCGTCGCTGTCGTAGAAAACGTGGAAGCTGGTCTCGGGTCTCGCGCGCGTGGACCTGGAGCCCCGACTTTTTCGACATTCTGCATTACGCTTGTGTGATCTGAGAACAGCTGGCCTCCCGAAGCGAGGGGGTTCGTTTTACCTAGAAGCAGGGTTTGATGAGACAAGCTTACGAGCCCGGATGTTTACGAAGTTAAGCGCACGCCGGCGCGGGCCGAGCCTGCATGCTCCGGGTCGTATGTGAGGTTAAATCCAGCTGGCTCGGTTCGGAGAATGTGGTGAGATTTTTTCGCGATTGGTGGCGTACTGGGGTGTGGGTTGGAGTCTGGACGGGGCTGAGGTCTGACTACCTTTTCAAACAAACGACTAATTGCGTACAGCATGCTACTAAATAGGGCTACAACGAAAGCTTGAGGCGAGCGAGCATGACGCAGGTCGAGCATTCAAGATGAAAATCAACCAGAGCGTAGGAACAGCGCTATCGAATTTCGTCGAGCATTAATGTCTCACCGAAGCCTTACCGGCTTTTCCAGGGCGATGCTGGAAATAGACGCGACACACCCGCGGGCCTGGTCGACGGGTTTCGTGGCCTAGACACTGTCGTAGTCCGTGGAATCGTTCGGTGTTGGACGTGTCTCGTTCAGCATGCCGGGTTGGTGAGACGGTCTCGGTGTAAGCTTCTGGAATAAATATGGAAGGGGAGCGCCTGTGGTCTGGGTCGCCGGGTCGGGTAGTACGATGATTGAGAGGCCGCGCTCGGGTTCCGGGTTTGAGTGTGTGGCGCGGAGAAGCGTGAAGGTGGGGGTGGGGATGGGGACGGAGGGAGGTGAGACTGTGGGCATGTGGCTTTTAGAGATTGTCTGGACGGGGTGGAAGCGGCTGGTAATGAATCAGGTCTTGATAATTCAGGATTATCAAGAGTCGGAAGGCCTTCCAAACACGTCTAACTATGGAAAAGTGTTTGGGACGAAGTCCTGCCTGTGGCTACAGAACCAGATGATATTCAAAGGCCTAAGCTACAATGTCTGACTTTCCTACCTAAGAACGAGCGTGGATATCACAGTGCGGCCCTTGCGGTGGGAAGATATATGTCCTTCACGAAGATTGAAGCACCCTACGTCCCCAAAATCACTTCAGGCACTCAACGCTTTTCAGCCTGCTAAGACGTACTATGTTTAGTGGTTCAGATGCTGAATACTGACTTTGGTCATGTAGCCAAGGTGAATGCTCGCTAGGCTCCCTTAACAGTGCCGTTCCATTCACTTCCGAGACCCTACATCTTTCAATCTGCCAAAAGTTACCTAGTTTAGCGAAGGTTCAGTAAAACTCATAGAAATTTATCGAAGGTGAAAACCTCGTCCCGTCCCAAACGTTGAAAACATTCACCTCTTCTCGCTTAGCAGCGTCCTTCTTTCACTCTGAGGGCTCTACACTTTTCAGTACAATATGCTAACATCCGGGACACGATAAAGATATTTCACCGATCAAAACGACGCCTTAACCTAGTCGGTGGAAGTAGACTCGCTTACAGTCATTCACTTCGAGAGACTTCACACTTTAGACATGCCACGGATTACATACCGCAACGTGGACACGACTAAGTCGATGACTGATTAGCAGAATGACTGACTCCGGTTTGTCTTCAGCAAATAGCTTATCTGTTTAGTCTATCAAACGGTGTCTCGAAGTATACTTATACCTGAGTAAAGGAAAGGTCTTACGAGCTGGGAAACTTAGAAGCGAGTGTGAAGTGAATAACACTCACGGGTAACATTAACTGGATAAACCGCCGCATTCTACGAGGCTGCTGTCACCTTGAAGATGCTGCCCTCGTACACTCGTAGTGATCGCTTGCAATTCGATTCCGCCTTCAAGATACTGCCTTGCTGGCGAAGTATCTATGAGCACATATGGAATACTTCGAATCCTGGTCAATCGTACTGCAGACCCCTTCCAATCATGGAAGAGTTGCTTTTCCAATCCTTTCCCGTACTGTGCTCGCAGGGTTGACGAAGGGGTATGGTCCACACGCGGGGTGTTGATTGGATGAGATGTCCAACTTCCAGAGACCGCTTCAGCGGGACGCATCGAAGGCGCTTGGAACCTCCTGGCTGTGTTCTTCACCCCGTGCTAATGCCCAGTAATTGAAGCGGTCATACGCCTTCCTTGTTGGGCGAGGCTTTAGTCGTCAGTATTGGCACTGAGCAGCGGCTAGTTGCGGGCCCCAATCACTGATGCGTAGAGGAATACGGTAATATGTCTCGCTGAGGGGTGGGGAGGGCTTTTGACGACTTTCAGTATGGCTATGGCGCATGGTTTTCGTTTGTGGTATGAGACGCAGAGCTGCGTTAAGAGGGTGTCTGGTAAGGCTGATCTTCGTTCTAGACGAGCGGCAGAGGCGGCTATGATGCCGCCTTAGAGCATCACACGTGGTGATACTATGGCGTCTCGAGGGTCTGGACGTGAGCCGTCATATGCGTTGGTATTAGGGTGGATGTTGCGATGAAACCCGAGTGTGTGATAGGGTAGAAATGAAGCTCGTCCAAAAAAAATATACGTAAACCTGGACATGATTAGTGGTAGTAGTAGATCGGTCTCGGGCATCAAGATGCGATGTTCAGCCCCAACCTCTAGAAAGTGGTGGTCTTTGCACGAGTCATGGAGGAGACGGCATATGCACCTAGCAGCGCGCGAACAGTGAATGTACGGCATTATATGAAGTAGAATTAAAACAAGGGTATACCGTTTGAAACATGAACGCCACTGGGGACGACTCGTGGTCTGAACACTCACTCCTTCCTAACAGGCAGATCTATCATAGCAACCTCTTTTCCTTCTTCGGGGCTTGTTAGTCTCTGGTTCGAACCGCGGCTGCTCCACTTCCCATGCAAGCCCAACTGTTTTTCGGAGATCCAGATCCTCGACCAGATCAAGTACCGAACGAGAAGGAAGATGACAATAGCGGCGACGAGAATACCAATGCAGTAGCCTGCAACCACGCCTTTAGAGTGTGTCCTGTTATCCAAGAAGCTGTACACGAAGAAGTGTTGCGTGTCGTGCGTGAGGTAGGCCAGTCCCAGGTATAGTGCGAGCAGAATGATCAAGGGTATGATGTGGAGAAAGGGCAGCGGAGCCGTGCGCGGAAGGATGATCTCGATGAAAGCAAAGACCGAGTTGAGCGCGTGCTGGGAGGTGTTTGTCCAGGTTTGGAACTCGGTATAGAAGCGCGAGTACAGCAGGGCCCAAAAGACAACTAGACAGAGTTAGTCAGGTCACTGACATAGTGTGGTACAGCAGAAGGTAACTTACTAGTGACTAGCCAGGGGAACACGACGATAGTGGTATAGAATATGCTGTGCAGATTTTGGAGGAATCGGGGCCAGCGTGCGAGGAAGGGCAAGCCCGTCAACCAGTAGCTTCCCGTGTGCAGAGCACTAAAGGCAAAATAGAATGCCAGACCCCAATAGGTGAGGTTTGTGAAGTAGCTGAAAGATCTCTCGGACGCCTGGGTGAGGCCATGGGTGCCATACCATCCGAAAATGAAGAAGATGGTTGTGAAGGCGTACAAAGAGAGCAGGGCTCGGACAGCAAACAGCCCTCCAGGCGGGAGGATCCACGAGGTGACGAAGCGGTGTGTAGGGTCAAATGCTGTTTCGGAAGCAGGGCTGCTTCCCTTCCAGAACACCATGGCGATGGCAGACTCTGACAGCAGAGTCGGGGTTGTAGGCGTCGAGGTTGACGGGGTTCGTGGGTGGAAGACGAAGTTTCATGTGCAGCTGAAAGCTGAAAAGAAGTGCAACAACAACGACGGGCTATCGCAATCTGCGCACCGCCCCAGCCGTCTTATCATGGACGATCGTGTGACAGTGTGTGGGTGTCGTAATTAATCACAGTTCCGCAGCAGGAAGGTTGCTGTCAGTTCGGGTTCAGCTGCTGGCCGTCGTCATAGACGAACCATACAACACCCAGCGGTATCGCGATCTGATACAGGGGACAAGGGGAAGCGTTCCAGCGGGAGTGCACCACGCGCTAGGGAAGCCGAACTTGGGACCAAGGGACGACGCCGGCAGCTAGAAACGATACCCGAGACCGCCTGACATAAGTTATTTATTCCTCTTTTCCTTGGCTTCTTTTTCTTCTTCACCTCCTCGGAAATAGACCGTTTTGCTGGGATCGCTGCCACCTCGCCGACCACGCACACCAAAGAGCTTCTTCTTCCTGGTCCTGGTCCTGGAGTTGCACGCCTTGGCCCGCAGCAAGGCGACGGAGCATTCTAGCCATTGGTGGCGTTTGCTGCATTAGACAATGACCGAGTCCTCGTAGCACTTGAAAAGTAGCATTGCGCCTGTCGCCCGAAGTACGAAGTGCTAGATCGATAGCCGTAGAACTGCCTACCACAAGACACTCTGCCTGTTAAGTCTACGCATCGTCAGCACTACTCTCCTGTGACCGTCCTTTACCATGAGCGAGACTCCTGTCGCGGTACTTCTACTCCTTCAGCAGCCAAGCACAGTACTGACAGTAGCAGAGTTCTAGCAACCTGGCCCGCATCCGAGACAACCAGCGGCGATCGCGCGCGCGGCGCAAGGAGTACCTTCACGAGCTGGAGACGAAGCTGCGGAGTTGCGAGCAGACAGGCGTCGAGGCGTCCGCTGAGATACAGAATGCCGCTCGACGCGTGTTGGAGGAGAACAAACGCCTGCGCGCCCTGCTGCGAGAGCGGGGCGTGTCTGAGTCTGAAATAGTCGCCGTCATGGGCAGGCATGTCTCCACCCCCGAGCATGCTTCTGCGGCGCCAGTCCTGGACTCGATACTAGGACAGAAGAGGGCATGCAATGGGCAGACATCCTGTGGCCGTGTTCCATGTGTACCGTCGGGAGCAACAAGCGTGCCCCTTCCTCCCACGCTTTCGCTGTCCCACCAGCGCTCCAAGGGCCTGGAAACCGGGAACGAGTCTGCCAGTCCACACTCAATCGGCTCGAGTAGCATCGATACACCTACTAGCATCCCGACTCCAACATTCACGCACATGCCGACTGCCACCCAGCAGTCAGAGATGCCTGACGAATCCTACCGACAGCTGAACTACGCCTACGAGATACCAAGTGCACAATGGATGTATCCTGAGGAGACGAATTATCTGCCGGATCAATCACTATATAACAACACATCCTCGTGTGTGTATGCTGCGAATATCATCCGAAGCATGAGGTCGAATGTCGGAGCTGAGTTGGAAGCTGATCTAGGATGTCGCGAGCTGGGTGCTGATTGCGCCGTAGACAACTCAGTCGTCTTCAATGCGATAGAGAAATACGCAGATCACAGCCACGGAGCATAAGATAAAGACCTCGGTTCTCCAAAATGTCTTTGGCGAATCAAGGTGGCACAAAGGTCAACAGCCGCGTCCCACGCACACGCCGACTGTATTCTATGAGATGGACATCTCAGATGGTCTCGGACCCAGAATTGCTACGATGTGTGCAAGTACTCGCGCCGAGTCACATAGTGGAACACCAAACGGGCTCATCTCAGTAATAGAGTACTCGGCTAATACGCCCAGCCGCTTTAAAAACACTACGGGATAGAAGAGTCTCAGTCAAAAACAGTATCTATCACTGTGTATATTCTCGTACAAGGCGAACTGAAATCCGGTCGTTGAGAGCTTGTACAAAAGCAAGGAGAGTGCTAATCGCATTCCAAGTGGGACGGAAGTCAACGAGACCAACGAATCTACCGTCGTATAGCTAGGGAGTAGTATTATACTTATCGCAATTCAATTGTCAAAAGCAATTCAATTCTTGTCGCTTCAGTCCCAGTGAAGATTTTTCTTTGTGGTTCGAGATGTCGCCGCTCGCGGTTAGTGCTATTGTTTTCAATAGCTATTCATTGTTCCCACCTCACTACGAAGCCAACTTGAACGCGAACATCCGCCTTCAACGAAGCTCGAGTCACTCTTTCTTTGCTTGACCGTCAAGAAATTCACAATCATCATTTCATCAGATATAGCACACGATCGGATTCATCGAAGCTGAATCTACGCCAGCAAAATACCAAGTTCGAAGATGGCGAAGAAGAAAGCCCCCAAGAAAGGCACGAAAGGGAAGGGGAAAGCACCTCTTCCTGAGCCGGAGCAACAAGAGCCAGAGCAACAAGAGCCGCCAAACGAGAGAGACTTGACGATAGACGGCAATCCCGTGGACCATTCCCCCATAACCGGGCAGGATACTCCTGAAGCAGAGCTTCCGGAAGGATACAGACTCCTTCAACCGAGCCGCTGTCCAATCTCATCTCCTCTCGCATATAAGCAACGAAACTACAGACCAAGAATCCTAGGCCAGGCCAGCGACGCCGTACAACAGCTTTGGGCACGTTTGGCAGATTCGGTCATTGGCAATGAACGCGATAGTGCTATCGGTCGAATCCAGGGGATGCAGGAAGGCGAAGCTGCTGTGTATTGGCGGGACGAACCTGAGCCAAGCAAGAATCAAGACAGCGCCGATGCTTCTGGGCCTACCAGACTACCCGTTGTGGTACGAAGTCATAGGTTGATCAGAGTGTAAGTTGATTCCCGCTCCTAGTTTCCCGAGTCTAGTCACACAATATTGAGTAACTTCAATTATAGAAACTTCAATGTACCGAACTCTGAGGATGCCTCGGCGTCATCAGCGCCCGAGCCCGTCGTCTTGTACCGATTGAATACCAGAGAGTTGAACCAGAATCGGAGAAACTACGGATGGTTCCTTCGAATCGCACATGGAGATGTTGTTCGAATCAACGGGGTAGACTACACCAACGATCGGGCGGACAACGTCGAAATCGTCGGGCCGTTGCTTTCTTTCAACTACATTGAGATTGCCGACCAAGCCGTGTTCTTCTGGGGAGGTTCAGAGGGTGCACAATATCAATACAAACGGGTGAGTTCGGTCCCATAAATCCGGAAGGCTTTGCTAACATTGTAATCTTTTCAAAAGGGTACGCAAGATCCTACTCTTAGTGCGGTACCTCAAAACCAGTCAGACACCGCTGTAACCAACACTACTATCACTTTGGGAGAATACGCTGTACCAGCACAACCTTCGGGGACGCTAAAACGACCTCAAAAGCTAGAACTTCCCAAGAGCCGGCCGCCACCGTCGGATATAATCTCGCCAGACGAATCTCCTTGTGCCTTCTATCGGTCTCAACTCGGCTTGGTTAAGACTCGGCTATCTGTGAAGATCTTCAAAGACGGCAAAGAGCCTCGGTGGAGTAAGCCTGGAGCTTTTATGAGAGACGATGAGATTCTACTCTCGATTGCCTCATTACTTCTGCTGCTGGCACAAAATATGGACATTCGATCCGGATTCAACGCCGTTAGTTCTCACGTCTCTAGCATTCTAAATAGTATCGATGCGATTCGCGACCCTCCGGAGGGAGTCGAATTCCGTCGAGCACTAAGGCCCGGAAGACCCATGCTGGTACCCATCTTTTTGGATCAGCATATCGTTCTGGTCGTCATTCAGATGGGCGCAGACAGATCAATAACAGCCGATGTTCTGGACTCCAGGAGGCATCACTACACCGCAAACATGCGAACGACAATATACAACCGCGTCTGCAATCTCATACAATGGACTAAGTGGCACATTGCTCCATCTACTGGCTCTGAGCCAGCGCCCGAATTACCGAGAGAGATCTTTTGGGCTCCAGCAGCCCAGCAACCAAACGGCTGGGGCTGTGGCTACCACACCGTATGCAATGCTTGGGCAATTGCCCTTGGACTGGAGATCAACGAAGCCTTCCAAGCAACAGAAGACTTTTACAGAGATGCTCGGGAGCTCTTCATCCTCGCGACTGGTGGCAATGCAAACTACCGGCTCATCTATGGCTTTCTGCGATGCCACGAATTCGTAATCGCAACTTCAAATATCCCGATAAACCGTCAAACTCAAGGAAATACCGTTTCGATCGCTTCCGAGCACGAGCTAGACGGAGTAGTGGCGGAAATGCTTGCAGATTCGGACGATTCGGACGTTACGTACGCCTCTTTAGACCGCACCGTCAACACAAACTTTCCGGAAGGGTTGTCTCACGCAGAGCGATTTCCACACGATAGTCATGATGAGGGGATGAAGCAACACTTGATCGACCTAGGTATCTACGACCCGAACGACGATGGGCATGACGTAAAACGAAAGTACTGGGATGATTTGCTTCAGGACCCGTGCAGCTACTACAGAAGCAGGGTGGACCAGATTCGAGCCGACATACAAAGCGCCATGAAGAACGAGAAGAAACATACCTATCAGATAACCAATGGCGCTCTCGGGTTAGAGGATGTGATAGGCGGCATAGCGTCCGTCACAGAAGCCATCACCAGCTACCAACAAGCTCAGAACCCCAACGACCTTACCCCTCCCGGGTTCGCGCACGCCACTCAACAAATGTCCGAAATGGCGCAGATCGGACGCGGCACTGGAATGGACCTCGCAGCCTACAGAGTAAGCCGGCCGCGACAACCCTGGCTCTACCCCTACATCTTCTCCGAAAAACCACCAAAAGGAGGGCGGGCTGGCGCACACATCCTCCTCTACGTCTTCCAGCAGGAAGGCGAGCGCGTGGGCTTCTACCGCCTGGACTCGGATCCGAACAACAAGGCCACTCGGCCAGAAAACAGACCACGCCACGACAGAGACGCGCTCCGCAACGCCCGAGACTTCGTCACGTGGGACCAGTGGGGCAATGACCGCCTCAAGTACCCAGACAAACAGGCAACGCCCATCCCAGTCCCACAGCAGCCAGGGGGCACCAATTCGTGCGGCGTTCACTCTGTCTTGAACGCGTGGGCGGTGGCGCTGGGGCTGGAGATCAACCCGAGCCCAAAGAAGGCGTTGAAGTGTGGGGACGTCAGTGACCAAGAGGACGCGCGCTGGTTGGTTAATGCGGCTCTGGCGGGTGCTGTTGGCTGGGCTGATATCTACGCGTTTCTTGCGTGTAAAGATTATGTGGTGAGGACGAGCCGTGTCCCTGCCAATCGGCAGTTCGACCACGCGCAGAGGCAGGGTGCGACTAGGGGCCGGGACGTGGAGCTCGATGGGTATCCGGAACGGATAGAGACGCAGAGGGTGTTCGATCAGTCCCTTGCTGACAACGGCGTTGAGCTTGTGGCGAATATGGAGAATAATGTGGATTTCGAGAAATGGGGGTCGAAGAAGCGGAAGGCTGATGATGGTGGTGAGGCTGGGCCTTCGAAGAAGAAGAAGAAGGACAACAAGGACAAGAATAGGAAGTGAACGTATTTTCGCTTCTTCTGAAGATTGGCGGGTCGGGGTGAAGCCTGTTGATATATTACTTTGTGGGTACTTTTCCGTACTGTGTTTGTAACATGTCTTAAATGTATATTCTGGCGCTAGTGTTTTGCGACTGGCTTGACACGGTCAGGGGTGGCTCTATAGGCTTTCTGAAATCAGAAGAGCATGTACATCTGAAGCGTCTGAATCAGTGAAGTGTGTTGATATATTGCTTTGGTGTACTTTCCCGTACTGTTGTTTGTAACATATCTTGAATCTATCTGATGGCGCGAGTCTTCTGCGACCAGCTTGACACTTTTAGGAGTGGCTTCATAGGCGTTATGGAATTAGAAGAGCATGTAAAATCCGAAGCTTTTGAATTTGAGTTGTCTTTCGAGGGCTCTCGATTGACCGACGGGGTGACCGCGCAACTGCATATCTCCAGCGTTGGCTCTATTCTTGCTCGATTGACACCACTGTGAGGGGTGCCCCAGAGAACAGGTAATAGCTTCATCAAAAGGTAGCCTAATCTCCACTTCGTATGTTTGTGCAGCCGCAAACAGACTCAGACACCGTCATAAGGTTGTCTGAGTTGGCTCAACAAGCTTACGATTTTTCGGCACCATATCCTTTGGAACCTCTAGAAGTGTATTGAGGCAAGTCAGACGGCGGCAGAACAGTTTGCGCACTTAGTAAAAGTCCCTTCCAATAGCTCCAACATCATCCCAATAGTCGCTCAGAGCCAAGAATGCCGTGCTCTTGGGAAATCTCTTGTTCGCTTCGATGCCGACATGGCTCTCTTGGACCAAAGTCTTGGTCCTGACGACCTCAAGCACCTCGCCGCCATGAAGATATCTGGTGACTGTACCTGCGCCATGACTTGGTTCCTACGCGTCTTTTCGCACTTCGCCTCGCCTTCTTCCCCATCTCTGCGGTGTCTCATGACGGGTCACGTCAATAACGAAGCACTGAAGAGAGGAAGCAGTCGCTTCGGCCACTCCACAATGCCAGTGCAATTTTCACCTACGTAAAACAAAACCCACGCGGGATTGCCATGGGTAGATGTGACCGGCTGTTCCCGCACTGTTCTGTCACCTTAGGATGTAGCGCTGGCAGGTGGCTGGCATCTCCCCGGGCGCTCGGACACCTAGCTGTCCACCACCGTGGGAGAGACGTCGGCCGGCGGCAGAGGGAGCGCGTCTGGGGCGAGCACGCGACCCCAGAGTCGATCCCCGCCAGCCCATATCAGATCGCTGGGCTCTCCCAATGCCACGGGGGCGTATTGAGGCTGGAAATGGAGCGAATGGTGTTGAAGTGGAGCATTCACCATTGCGCGCTAAACGTTGTCAACGCAGCTCCGACACTCCTCGAACCGCGCTTCGGCCCTCTCTTGCACTGGGACACACGGGCTCCCCGGTGTTCTAGAGCGCTAGCGGGGCTGCTCTGGTGAGAAACGTAAGTTCTGTGGTTGTTCTAGTCAGCCTGCTATCGGTGCTGCTAAGCCATTCCCGGAGCATTACAAGGGGTCCACGGATGCCTTATCCACTTCCAACTGATAACGCCATTCACCGCTGTACATTCGCAATCTAGGGCTGCAGCGAGCCCGCGAGCTGAAGGAATTCTTTGCAAGGATCAGAGGCAAACAATGATTGTATAAGTACACGCGACCGGGTTGCAGGGTCTGTTTCTTCGTACTGCCTTCAACTGGTTTTCCACCGTTCTGGGTAATCTGATTCACCACGATTTGAGCGTGCAACTAATCAGCTCTCGTCTAGACTCCACCCACCATGTCTGCCATATACCCCGACGACAAGGGCGCCACACTCTATCCTGATGAGAAGCAAGAGCCCGCACTGAGCTATGGCGATGCGACCGACTCTGACGGCGAGCATGTCTCCATTACCGCACTGGTTGCGGAAGGTAGGACTCGCTGGATGCTATAACATGCTGAATTGGATAGCTGACAAGATACTGTATAGACCACAGTCATGATATCAAGCTCCGAACCATGTCATGGCAAAAGGCCGCCTGGCTGCTGTGCGGAGACCAGGTCTGTCTTGCCATCATGGCCCAGACATGGTCGCTCTCCGTGCTAGGATGGGTTCCCGGAATAATCACCATGGTCGTCGCCGGTATCCTTTTCTGGATCACCTCCATCACCATGCACAAGTTCATAATGAAGCACCCCCAGATCAAGGATATTTGCGACTTTGGATACTACGTTTTTGGAAAGAGCCGGATCGCGTATGAGTTCACAGGATTTATGTTGCTCGCGAACAACATCTTGCTCATCGGCTTCCACGTCCTCACTGGCGCCAAGGTCATCAACACCTTATCGGACCACTCGCTATGTACAGTCGTGTTTTCCGTCATTGTGACCCTCATGGGCATAGTCATGTCGATGCCAAGGACACTCAACCACGTCTCTTTCATGTCCATGTTCTCAGGTGCGTACTCAGCGCTCTCCACCACCCTCCAATCCCATTTACTGACTCTTGGCCAGCTGCCTGCATGGGGCTCGCCATTCTCCTCTTTCTCATCTTCGCCGGTATCGAAGATGCTCCGCTATATGGATACAACGGCGACTACCCTACCCTTGGCCCGGTCAAGACCTACGCGTTCCCTCCCGAGGGCACCACCTGGGTCGCCTGCATGAACGCCGTGCTCAACATCACTTTCCTCTGGGTTCCCCAAATCCTCTTCCCCACCTTCATCTCCGAGATGGAGAAGCCGCAAGACTTCCCCAAGGCCCTCGCCGTCTTGGCCGGCATCTCCGTCTTCCTCTTCATCGTGCCCCCAGCAATCGGCTTCCGCTACCTGGGCCAGTACTCCACGGCCCCGGCTTTCGGCAGCCTAGGCGTGACCTCCTACAAGAAGGGCTCCTTCGCCTTCGTCATCGTGCCCACCCTTGTCATCGGCGTCATCTACGCCAACGTCTCCGCCAAGTTCCTCTACTTCCGCATCATGGGCAAATCGCGCCACGCGCACAGCAACACCGTCATCGGGTGGGGCGTATGGGCCGCCGTCATGGCGGGCATCTGGGCCATCGCCTTCATCTTCTCCGAGGTCGTGCCCAGCATGGGCGATTTCCTCTCCCTGCTCGGCGCTACCTTCGACTCCTTCTTCGGCTTCATCTACTTCGCTGTCGCGTACTGGCAGCTCTACAAGGGGAATCTGTTCAACGGAGCTGGGCGGTCGGTTATGACGGTCGTGCATGTGTTTGTGATGATTTGTGGGCTGTTTTTGCTAGGGCCGGGGTTGTATGCGGCGGTTAAGGCTATTATTGCGGATTATTCGGGGAGCACGCGGCCGGCGTTTAGCTGTGCGAATTTGGCGATTTAAAAAGGAGTGTTGGGGGCAATGAGATAGATCAGGGCTAGACCTTAGCGCAAATGTAATTTGTTCGTCTGCCGCGTAAAGCGAGCGATGTACTGTTGTTTTTGACTGCTTTGAATCGTGAGAAACCACGCGATCATAAGGTGCTCCTGGCAACAATGAAAGCAGCAAACACAGCGCCACCCAAGTGCCCTGCTGGTGTCGATTTCTCGTCAGATGAGAGTGACGATGAGAGTGACGTGGATACCGCTTCCGATACTTCTTCCATCGCCCGTCACATTCACTTCAAAACACCAAATTTTTTAACACAAAATGAGTAGCGCGTTCCGCAACTCGGGTCAAATCCTCTCGCCGGTGGCTGGGTTACGCAATCGCGAACGCGCCTGTGGAACCTCTTGACGTTCTCGAAGCGGTATTCGCAAGGCGTGTAGGTCCGCGAACGCAGGGCGCTGAAGGCTTGGAGTACGTGGAAAGTTGGGTATGTTTATGCCTGGCGGTATAGCGGAAACCTGATTGTTTCGTACAAGTTGTTTCTTTAAGTGTTATGCGGAGAACGATTCCAGTCCATAAATCTGAGACCCTTTCCACGGTTTTACAGCGCTCTGCCCCATATCAGCCACCATCAGGCGTTCAACGTTGAGCCGCATGTGAGAGTGTGATTGCGTGTTTGAGGGGCTAAGGCTATGTACGCACGGATGTCTTTGCGGCACTAGACGTATAGCATAGCATCAAATAGTTGCCTAAAGTGCGGGAGAGTCTATTTTATAGATATGAAGACAATATGATATGTGTGGGAGCATCGCCTTCGGATGTATACAAGTGGCGATTTGGAGGCGTAAACGAGCCCGCTGCTAAGACAGGGTGAACATGCTGCGCGATGTGGGTATATCAAAAGAGATCCGGCAACCGCCAACCTTAAACCTTTCAAAACATGTATTCTTTTACTCCCCGATGTACCATATACCCAGCGAAGTCCATTTGGGGTCAATGTGAGTGTTTTAACTATCGAGAAGTTGTTTGAGATGTAGAGGAGTGTCATGGGTTGAGCGATGGTGACGCTCTAAGCGATGATTTTCGTGAGAAGAGAGATCAAAGTGGGAATAATCACCAGGGAGGGACAGAAGAAGTGTACGGATTACGGGTCACCTTGACCATAATGCCATCGGATATCTGGACCGCGTTCAATCGCTATTCATGTGCTATCGCCGGTAGGTCTTGGATTCAGATTCAGAGAGCGAGGCCGGTCCCGTCCCCCGTCCATCGGTACAGCCCGAGCACCTCACGCCGGCGGAGTTGCTGTTCACCGAAATCTTCCAGCAGGCGTCCGCGCACCTGGGCGAGAGCCGATCGCATAACTTTGCGGAAATTTCTCTGTGGAAGGGTATTTTTGTAAGCATTATTCCACTCATTTCGGATGAGGGAGGCGGGAAAGGGGAGAGTCGCAGTGAAGTGAGGAAGCAGGAAAGCGAACCCACCTGATATTCTGTATTGAGCGTCACCACACAAGCTTCGTGCGCTCGAACAATGCTTTCGCATGCTCTCACAACGCTGGGGCTGGCTTCGCCTTGGAGCTTGTCGGCTATCAGAAGGAGTAGGAAGCTTCCCTGTAGCAAGTATATGCCGAAAAAGAACGGCATAAAGCTAAGGTCGGGGTCGTTTTCGAGAATATCGCTGATAGCCTCCGCGGCTGAGACTGCGTGACCAGTCGCAGTAATGAAGGATTCGGAGGATATCCAGAGATCGTTATCGTCGAGAAGGGATATGGGATCCCATTTTCCATTCAGGAGGATGTGTAGAGTGTGCATTAGATGCGTTCCATACGCAAATGCGATTTTGGTTTGCAGAATCGACTCGTGGATCCGAGAGGTTGATGAGTTGACGGATCGTGCTGAAGGGGTGCTAGGATCGTGCTGATTTGGTGTTACGGCTTCGACATTCGCTTCAGAAAGGCTCCGGGCCTTGAACTCTTGAAGGCTCTCCCCATATGCTTCCAGCTGTTTAACAATCTCTGCGGCTTGGTCGTCCCAGTCAGAGCCGCTTCGAAAACGCAGGCCGAACCTCGGATGGTTGCGGGCGTGATTGAGGTCGACGATCTCGCCTAGGATCGTCATCAAAGGTAGGAAATATCCGAATATGCTGTGTCCAGTGCATTCGAAAGCGGGACCTCGTCGTCGTAAATATGGGGTGGTTGGATCTGAAAACGATTGAGCGCAGTCCCCATTGAAATACTCGCCAGCCTGCCAGAGGGAGTCATCTACCGGTTGAAGTAGGCCATTACACTCAATATCCAGCAAAAACAGTGGCCTATTGTAGCAGAGCGCCAAATGGCGATCCATCGTGTATAACAGCCACCAAATCCGCCTTCGCTCCTCTCTTTGCTCCTCAGTGGTGATTGAAGGGTTATTTCGCGCACCATTAGAATGACCACCGGGTATACTATGGTTCATGTCCATGTCGACCTCTCCAGGGGCATCTGAATCTTCGTCCCCGGCTTGGTCATGGGGCATCAGATCTGGTGGAACCTCCCTGCCTAATTTGAGCTCCCTCGCTAAAGACCACGCAGCGTTCCACCACCGAAGACTGGCAGCCTTGTACTCGCTAGCAGAGACGACAATCGCGAGGTGCATATACGTAGCAACGTCGTCGAGCCCGCTGGTTGCCCCAGGCGAGCTGTGGCGCCCGGTTTCTTGTGCTCCTACTCCAAAACCTCCTAACGCTACGCCGTTGATGATAGCATTCGTATATGTTGGACTAGCCTCGCTACTCGCTGAGGAGTGGATGAGCGGTTTGAGCAGTCCAACAGTAAGTTCCAAGAGCTTCTCACAAATCTTGCCTCGAGCCGAGGGTGGTGATGTGAGGTAAGACGACTCGCTAGTCTGTGCTCCTATCCAGAGCATGCTTGCAAGTAGGGCTGGACTGCATACTCTTGGGTGGTTGTGCCTTAAGAAAGATCGTTTGCGAAAGACGTACCCAAGAACGTAGGGTGATAACGGCTGCATAAAGGCAGAGGAAGAGCTCTGAAAGTACAGGTCTAGGAGATCGCATGCAAGCGAAAGGGGGATGATGTTCGTTATGTGGGGCACTAAGGGCTGCAGCACTGGATAACGTAGAGATGGGGCCACGGCGTACATTGTAGCTGATGGCGATGGCAACGACAGCCACCCAGGTGAGCCGGACACTGGAGAATTTCCCATGAAGCCTGGCATTGGTGACTCGCTAGTGGGCATGCGGTACGCGTTTGGAGGAGCCTGCTGGTTTTGGGGACTCATCATAGAGTAAGGGCCGTCTGAGTACTCTGGCATGCTATTTGATGGGACGATGGGCTGAGGGAGGACGTTGGCTCCACTGTGCATCGCCGAATGGCTAGGTGCGGCGGCAGAAGGATGCATCATGTTGCGGTTGAAGTTGTCCAAGGAGCCATAGTCAGACATTCCGACCATGGGGATATTGCGATCATGGACACCGCTGTTGTCCATTCGAGGGCCTTGTATACTGGGATCCACGATGTTGGAAGGTGCCATCTGGTGGTGAAGTCCGTTTTCAGACATACCGTCGATGGCTGACAGATTCATATTTCGTGACAAAGGGTTGATTCCATCGTACATGGCACTACCGTCAGTATTGTGGCTACTAGCTATTCTGGAAGACCTTGGAGGAGGTAGATTCGGCGGTGGAAGATCGCTAATTGAGCGTGGCCGATCAAACCTTTCATGGCCTCCTGTGGTGGAGTCAGTGAGGCCTTGATCCCCGGAAGAAAAGCCGTCGCGAGATCTTGGACTGCCAGGGGAAGACTCTGGATTGGTGCCCGCCACCGCCGCTGCTGCGGCTTGCTGGGCGATGTCCTTTCTGGACGCTTTCCCTCTCTTCTTGCGTTCCCGTACGTACTCGCACGTCAGGCCAAATTCTGAGTCGTATTAGCTTCTAGCAGGTAGGAAATCAAGCACGCACCCATACACACCCATACAATGCGCACAAGGAGTCTTTCCATCGCACTTGGTCCTCAACTGATTGCACTGGTCGCATGCACGGCTGATGCGACGGCGCACCGGCCCTGATGCCGAAGAACGTCCCGAGCGGTCATGGAGCATGGCGTTGCGCTGGCTGCGGGGAGCTGCTGCAATGGGCCCATTACTGTAGCCGTGATGGCGTGGTTTGACGATGCCTTTGCCCGTAGGCAGGACGTGGTGTGGCTGCTGGTAGTGGAGGGCGTACTGAGAGTTGTGGGCGAGGGCATCCAGTCCCGTCTGGCCCATATGCTGGCTGTGAAGATGCTGGTGTTGGTCGTGGTTGCCCAGATTCTGCGAGGGCAGGTGGTTGAAAGCCGGGGTGTACTGATGAAGACTGGTGGAAATCATCGCGTTAGCGGCCGCAACCTCGGCCGTACAGCGACGAGCTCCACTTCTCCAACCAACGCTAGTCGACGACAGATGGTTTTGATATCACGAACAGACGGAGTGGTAGCTGGAGGAGCACTTGAAAGCGGGGGGCAGGAAGTCAGACGATGAGTAGAGGACGAGCACGCAGTACCGGGCGACGGTAAGAAAGTATGGTGTGCAGGTGAAGGGTAGGATATCTTGGCTGGCCCGCCGGCTGCGGTGTGCCTGAGTACAATATACCTTCCCTGCGGCGCGTCCTCCGCCGTGTCTAGCGAAGTCGCGGGGTATGGTAGCTCCATGAGTGTCTCCACTGCTCCAGGGCTTCTGCGCAGGCTTCGGTGGAGACTGCAGCGGGAGCTGGTGTCCAATACCGGCCGACATCCTAGAGAAACCCCGACTCCGGGCCTAGCTGCATCGTTGGTCAGAGGCCTCAGATACTCCAAGGCTAGTTTAAACGAGATGTCAGCCGTCTTCTCGAGCGACGACTGCCACAGACGACTCCAGGATCGCCAGCTGCCTCCACCCCAGGCCTTTGACATCTGCACCCCGTTTTCCACAGTGGCCACCACCGCAATCAAACATGATATTGGCTGATCGGTGCAGACCTGGCCTATATCGCCGCAAAATAACGGCCCTGAGAGCCTAACTTGCTGTGCCGATGCTTGCTCCATGTACCGAACGGTACATGCGAATCAAGACCCCGTCTTCGACCACCACACGCTTCTGCTGCTGACCCATACTCTCGGTGATCCACCCGGTGCACCAGCTACCGGCATATGTGATTCACAGTCAGCCCGATTGACGGCCATCCCGTCCGCAGACACGGCGAGTAGCGGCCGCTCCCTTCCGCTAGACCGCCCGACTTTGCATATACTTACGAGTACGGCCCTCGAGCACAGGGCCCTAGTAGCACACCAAGCACATTCTGCTCGCCACCAAGCAGGAATGCTGGTCATGCTGCACCCCAGCTTCTCTTCCGTCGGCAGACTCCGTGTTGATCGCCGGGGAAGGTCCAGGACTCCCGCTTTCAAGACAGCTGTGACGGCATAGATCAATGCCCACAACATCAAACCACCACAACTCCTTAAGACGAAGCCATAGAGCCTTTCTCCTTGCCGTGTCATGGGCCACATGGCTGGCTGGGATCATCCCAGTTTCGAATCGCTGGCGTCAGGATCCAGAAACGTCTTGCATGACAATGGCGTCTATTATGTGCTTCGGTAATGCATATCGTGCAAGTCCTCCACAATACGAAGAGTGCTTAGGGCCTCCGGGAAGCCAGCTGCATGACAGAATCTGTCCAGTTACCCTTCGGGGAGACTGGGTGCATTGGGGTCGGAAGACTAGAATAATAGCTCTGTTAAGATATCAAGTTCTTAAACGAGTTGATGGGGACCAGCGGGGTTGACATACTTGGTCTTGGTCTTCCATGAGTGGTAGCGGCGTATGAACCCGTTATTGCCTTGCTTGCCTTTTGATTCCACATCATAGCCTTCCCTGCTTCGATCACAATCAACCTGACGGCGCTGTCTGATGACAATGGGCATACGGAGACGATCTGCTCAACTATCTGGAAGACCATGCCATAGCGACCTCTCACATGATCCACGCCACCCTGGGGAGGGTTTCAAACATGTACGTTACGGTTCGTTCCGCATTTCAACGGTCCTGAACTATCGTCATTTACTCTTTTTTCAAAGCCCATTTTGGCGGTTGCCTCTGCAGGAACACCGAATCGAGAGGGTCTACTCTATCTGGCCCGGACACATCCTTCCGGGCGATCGTTGACCTAGCTACGAAATCTAGGGCCGCTGTACTGCCAGGGCGTTCAAAATGACTGCGCTTGATAGCTGCAACCTACGCAGATGATGCGGCGAGGGTGAAGCTCAGGTCCAGGGCGCGGGCGCGCCCACAGGCATTGCGGCCAGGACCAGCGCCTAGCGGACCTCGCGATGTCGGTGGGTGATCTGCTTGCACCAACGGCTTTGCGGGAGCTGGGTGCCCAGGTGAGGCAAGATTGATCGCCAACTTGTCCCGATCGGGCCCGGAGGTAGAAGAGATGGGCAAGGGGGGTGGGACTGGGGCCAACGCAGTCATCCATGTTCCCAGCCTCACGAGTCACGACCAAACGATCGAGGGAGCCGTTTGACGCTCGTAGTGCCGGCCCATCGGTACAGCGGCAGACGAACCGAGCTGTATCACTCCACACCTCCGAGCACGTCTCAGCAGCCTCCAGGCGGGGGCATGAAGTGGTGTCCTCGACTACTGCACCCTCCACGGTGCGCTTTTCCCGATCAAGCTGCTACGTACATACCACTCCGTGCGGCGTGACAAACGGACATATCGAGCGCACGTGGTTGGCGAAATCGCTAACACGCTGGGCGTTGTACAACGTTTTGGTCCAATGAAGTCCTAGAACTTTTTTCGCTTCCAGGCTTGTTAGAAAATTTTTCTGGTCTGCAGCACCGCCGTTCATGCGTCTAGTGCCAACTGCTCATCGTAGTACGAATTGGCAAGCTGATGGGACGACCCAACGCTCACCGCGTTTCCAGCGCAATGGTACGCATTCCTTCTCGGCTAAGTGTGTACTTCATAATGACGGCGGTCTTCGGAGGGTCGTTCGTAGCTCGCCACGTTACGAGGTGCCCAATTAGACTTCAAGACGAGCAATGGCGAAGGCTTGCTGTCTCAAAAAGTCGACCCGCTAACTGAGATCCACGTAAGCTGGCTTGAGGACCAGAAAAGGCAAAGACGCGAGACCTGGCTGAGCTACATTGAAAGAGATCCTTTCGTATTTTGAAATAAGGGAACGTTTCAGAATAGCAGTGGGGGCTGTGAGAGCACAAAGCGGCTTGAGATTGTGGTGATTGTGAATTAATGAATGCCATTGACGGGCTGACCCTCACCCACAGCTTCGGGAAGAGGCCAAATGCGTGACGTCGCGAGATAGGTATAGCTTCCGATCTTCGGTCGGAGTGCTGCGACGGTGTGAATGTTCAATAATGTTCTCTGGTCTGCCTTCGATTCGCAGGCTAGTGATGCTACCTCTAGGTAGAATGTTTAGCTTCTTTTTTGTAACGCCATCTGCCGAGTCTGTCATGTGTATGCGTTGTTCTCGCATTTCCCACTGCAAACATCGAGCGATGACTTTCAGTTGTCGATAGTTGCCCATCCCTGTCGTTCATATGAATCTTTTCATTCTGGGCTTACAGCCATCGGCTCCCCCGAGGGGAGACCAAATATTTTCGGTACATGCCAGTTTTGTACGGCTCGGACCTAATTAGAATGCTGTGATTTGGCGTTAGCACTTACAAGGCTTTCCGTATTATACTAGGAAGGAGTAGAATCATTTTTTGGAATGGTATGCTTCTTGTCTCATCAGGACAACTGAGATCGAATCTGGAATCCTCGAAATAGTCCCTCAAGTCGCCACTGATCCATCAAGTGTGACGGAAAACCTGGAACGATTAGAGCCTGCAGGTGTTACAGCTCGGGCCTTTCGCCGCGGCAGCCATTCAATACCCGGGAAAATCTTGAAACAATGTCTTGGACGAAATGATCAGCATGATGCTGCTGGGCTTTCCGTAAGCGGTTTCTTATGCGACTTCGGGCTCAAAATGTGCTTGAAGGCCCGCCTGCACAGCATGGGTTCCTTGTTGCGGTCAGAAACTCCGGTATGCAGGTTGATGCTGCATGCAGTTCGAGCGGCAGGTACTCCCCGGCTTTCCTAGGAGTAAGAACAAAAGTTCAGGCAACATCCGAGAGCATGCGCTTCCCATCGACTCTTTGCTTGGGTTCTGAGCTGATAGATGCACGCACAGCAATGTTCTCCGGCAAGATTGAACAGCTTGGTCGTGGGGGCTTTGCTGATCTCGGCTGGTAGGAACACAAAACAACACCACTGCAAGCTGAAGCTGAAATAACGGCAGAGAAATAAATTCAGGGCAAAGAATACTTCCCCGACCTGCTGTGGTCTTATATCTGGGGCTGAAAGTGCTGGTACAAGTGGCAAAGAGTGCTGTAAAGACGGAAGAGCCACCAGACAAGGCCCTGAAATGCGAGCTGAAGCAAGCTACCTGTTATAAAAGTTGAAACAGATCATCTCCAGAATGAACCCCGAAAACGTGAAACACGCGTATAGATACCTAGATCTGAGTCTAGCCTAGCCTTCGCGTGAAAGGCGCGAATGCTGTTAATGTGTCTTTCGGCGTGGGCTTGAAATTGAGTAACCCCCAAATGAGATAGGTACCTGGATAGGCGCCCACCGCCAAGTTTTGCGAAATGAAGAGGCTGAAGTCTGTGGAGCTGTGTAGGTGGCTGATGAGTTGGTGATGAACAGCAACAGCTCGTCGCGAGGTCCCTTGGTCGTCTTCGTAAGGCTGACTCTAATCCGAAACAAACCTAGCGCAAAGGGACGTCATAGCCCGGCATCGGACTCCAAACTGCGAAAAGGCGAACGACCTCAAATTCTCAGTTGAGTCCACGCAATCAGTCTCTCCATAAGGTCTGACATTGCAGAGCCACATCATGTCCGTCGAAACACTCACGACCATCTCGCCAATTACCAACAAGCCCGTCTTGACTCGTAATGGCTTGACAGAGGGCGATCTGCAAGCCCTCCCGGCTACTGCAGCCAAAGCTTTCGAGACGTATCGGAAGACGTCTCTCAGCGAGCGACAGAAGATTGTAAAGAAAGCGCTCAAACTCCTCAACGACAAGCAGGATGAGCTAGCAAAGGAGATTACTGAGCAGATGGGCCGTCCGATCGCCTACACAGCCAAGGAGGTCACCACGGCTGTGGCACGCGGCGAGTATCTCCTCAAGATCAGCGACGATGCTCTCGGCGACACAGACGGCGAAGCCGAGAAAGGCTTCAAGAGGTATATCAGGAAGGTGCCGATCGGTCCTGTCTTGATTTTGTTCCCATGGAATGTTTGTCTCATGAGGCTCTTTTCTACTTGTACGGCAACTGATGTTCACTGCAGTACCCATATCTGACCCTGATCAATTCGATTGTACCGGCTTTGCTTGCGGGGAACTCTGTCATCCTAAAGCCGTCTCCTCAGACACCCACGACGGCCGAACACATCCAGGAGATCTTCACTAAAGCCGGTCTGCCCGAAGGTGTCATGCAGCACTTCCATTGTGGGTCACTGAGCCAGATCGAAACTTTGGTTCGATCGCCTCAAGTCCAACTTGTCTGTTTCACCGGATCTGTAGCCGGAGGCCTTGCTGTGCAGACTGCTGCTAGTGATCGTGTGGCTGTGCGAGTCGGTCTGGAACTCGGTGGCAAAGATCCGGCTTATATCCGCTCCGACGTGGATATCCCATGGGCGGCCGAGGAGATCGTTGATGGCGCCATCTTTAACTCTGGACAGAGCTGTTGCAGCGTTGAGAGAGTCTACGTGGATGAGAAGATCTACGACGAGTTCGTGTCCGCTGTACAAGAAGTCCTCAAGGGCTACAAACTTGGAGATCCTTTCGATACTAAGACGCATGTTGGTCCCGTCGTGTCGAAGCGATCGGCAGAAACAATTCGCTCTCATATCAAGGATGCTCTTGAAAAAGGTGCGAAAGATGCTACACCAGAGAACGAGTCCTTCAAATCGCCTCCGTCTGACGGTAACTACGTTGTCCCCACTCTTCTAACGAATGTCAACCACGACATGCTTGTCATGACTGAAGAGACCTTTGGACCGGTAATTCCAGTCATGAAGGTGAAGGATGATAAGGAGGCTGTCAAGTTGATGAACGATAGCCAATTTGGATTGACTGCTAGTATCTGGACCAAGGATGTTGCAAAAGGCCATGAACTTGTGGAAGACGTCGAGGCAGGGACTGTGTTTGTGAATCGTTGCGACTTCCCTAGTCCAGTAAGTTAAATCGATCAAATCTACGAGCATAAATTAATGTCAGCAGGATCTTGCGTGGATCGGCTGGAAAGACTCGGGCAAAGGACAGACATTGAGCAGATTCGGCTTCGACCAGTTCGTCAAGCTCAAGAGCTACCACATCAAGGACTATCCGAAATAGATCAGCGAGAAGGGCGATTTGAGTAGCTCTATGGATACATGAGAAACCAGATGTTTCTCGTTCCTGGTGGTCAAGTATGTGGAACCTGCACCGTGATGCATTAGCCAATCCCAGATGCAAGGCTTACGCACGAGCATTGAACGCACTGTCATATAATGATGCTTACATTCGTTGATAAGGTAACCAGTGTGACAAGAGCCTTGATTTATGTGTACCGGAAAGTTCCGCTGCTTGGATCGGATATGAAATGCAGGTGGGGTTTTGCCACCTGCTTAGCAGCAAGGCATTTTAAGTTTTCAATCGCGTCTCTAACACGCGTTGGACGGAATGCGTCAGTGGCTCCCGGAGAAGCAAGGAACGTTCCACAGCTCGTAAGCGAAATCTCGACTTGAGTGTCAACCCCTTCTACTCATCAAGTATAGACACGTGTAGAGTTTTGTATCGGTACTCGACTTATCAACATGAATGCGCTTAAGCATGCCTAATAATTTACTTTCCACTGAACACTAGAAAGATTGAAGTTTGACGTAACCAGCATATTTCAAACCTCGCCAACCTATCCGGTGTGCTTCATCAAGTTTTTGGAAACAAGGAATGTGGTACCTTGGTACCTTAGCATTGTCCTGAGTTCAATAAGTAAGGAATGTACAGAGTACTCGCGTGGCGAGTCATCTCCGTCAACTCATGTCCGAGCCTCTTATATACCTTTGAGACAGCAATCTAAGGGTCTCTTTTGCTTCATCACAGCGACTCCCAACAACCTCGGGATATCTCCTTCTACTTTCGTTACTAGACAAGTGTGTGTATGATTTCTGTGTGCCTTACTTGTTCATTGTTGCGTTGAGCAAGCGTGTTAATTTGTCTCATATCTTTACATTTCAACGACCTCCACGACTGTTAAAGACCCTGTTTTACTTCTAAAAAGTGTAATCACACCATGAAAAATACGAATGAAATCCTGGCCTCGTTCAAGCGCGTCTTACTGTGTTGCACCTGTCAAGGTCACGAAAAGCCCTCGCTCCAAATCGTAAGCCCTGAAGTTGGCACGTCGTCGAATGCAACCGCTGATACTCGTTTGTCTAGAGCTCACCCACGGATGTCCGTCGAGTAGACATCTGCATGCCGGGCTTGACTGCAGAGCAGTAAGTCCTGCCCCCTTTCCCATCTACCAGTCTTGCTTGCAATTGGAATCATAAATCAATGAGTAACACCCATTAGTCAAGCTTTCATTCGCTCAAAAGCCGCCGCTGATGCCACCCGCATGTTCGGCACTGACGCCTCCACGCCTCTCACCTCAACTTCCACCACCACCCTCACGTTCCGTGATAACCCTGAGACTCACACCTCCCCGCAAGCACACTCTCATACCCAGGTCCCACGAATCAAAAGTTGGAAGAATCACGCCCGTAAGCTCAGTGCTTCGCTTCCATACGGGTACAAATCCGTGCACAGTACATCGGATGGTGCCGACGGCAGCATGGTGGCGCTAAGGGAGCGGAAGAGCGAAGGTGGATTCGAGCAGCAAGGAGTAGTCGGGGGTGGGATGTTACAAGAATCTGATGGAAGTGGGAGTGATGGCGAGGGTGTCGGACTGGGAATTGAGAAGGGGGAGGAGGTTTCGCTCGTTGTGCCGATCAAGGGATGAAAAAAGATTGTGCGACGCCGCAATCTACCGCTATAACACATTGACGAAGAAGCGATACTGATAAAGATTGAGAGCGTGGGCTATGAACGAAGATGTCACGGGGAAGGGGATGATAATAAGGTACGATGAACCCGGGCTAAAAGGGGTGATGAGGGTCTTTATGATATGGTATTAGGGGTTCTATCGAGCCAAATACCATCTCAGTATAATGTACGCTAATACTAAAATGAACAAAAGGCGTTTGGTTGGGTTGCCTTCTGTGGCCTACTGATTGAAACTATGATGATTCTCACTCAATCAACGGGCCGATCTCAGTACGAAATATTCGTAGGCCGGTCTCCGGAGAAACGTCTTCAGGTTCAAGACATTGGAACGCGACATCCGTGCGGCATTCCACATGGAGGCAAAGAGATTGGAAACTGTAACACCAGCTTGCTCAATCCACGTGTAAATTGATTTCGAGAGACAAGAGGTTTAAGAAATGAAAAGTGTGTGGTCAGGATCGGAGATGAACACGTGATAGCGCGATCCCGTCCCACGATTTGACGCGGGAGCTATTTTAGAGCGCGACGAGCTAAAATCAACTATGCCGTTCGTTACTCTAGCCAAAGAACAAGCACATCCTCAGTCTCTTACTTTCCATCCTACCGATCCCAGCATAATATCTGCAGACTCCTACTTTCTAATCAGTTTCGTTACACGAAACTTCTGACGTGCCTTGCTCCCTCCGAAACCGAAATCACGATGAACTCGAGAACGGCAAACGCATCTACAATAAAGACCAAATCCATAGAAACTTAGTCAATTGATAGCGAGTGCTTGCACTACCGTATTGATTAAGTGTATACGGAAGCCCTCCTGGGCACGCTAATAGATCTCTCAAACTCCCGAGGTCCTTAGCGAAATAATGGGCCCGGAGATAACTTGTCGGGCGCTGACGGCCCACCTGTCGGCTACGATTGCGGTGAGCTGATACGCTCAGACATGTAAGGTTAAGATAGCGCGCAAAGGAGGGCTTCTGTCTATGTTTTGTCGCGCGCACTAACCCTGGTACGGTAGTGTCCCGTGATTGCCACACTACCACGAGCTCGTTAATTCGAGACAGATGAAAGGCCTGAGGACCCGTAACTCCATATGAATCCACAGAACGCCCTCGCCCCAGCCAAAGGACGGATCGGGCTCGCTTGCTCCGCGATAAATCATACGAACGCACCTGTTCACCCTGATATCATACTGGGCGTTTGTAGAATTAAGTGGCGCGTCTGAGGGAGAGTAAGTGGAACGCTCTGAAACTCTAGGCCATAATCTAGTCATGGGATAGCTCTATCGAGCGGGCGGCTGCGAAGGAGACCTGCCGGAATGTTTTTAAACGAACGTTGAAAGAGTGGAGATCTAATACCTTTTCCGGTAATTAGGTAGCCATGACTTGGTGAGACCAATTTGGATGATTGCGCCGTTCGATTCATATTCTAACTGAAGCTTTGCTTGAGCTTTTCTTCTCCTCCACGTCTCTCTTCTCACTTCCTAGTCAACGCTTTACTCTTGGCTTTCTTTCTCAACCATGGCATCCATCATGAAGACACTTGCCCTGCTTGCCCTCCTCGGAGGCAGCGCAACCATCACCAATGCGCAGACTTCCGGCACTGGCGCGACAACACGCTACTGGGACTGCTGCAAAGGGTCTTGTGGATGGGCTGGGAAAGCATCGGTCAGCTCCCCTGTTGTGAGCTGCGACATAAGCGACAATCCGCTCGCAGACATGGCGGCCAAGTCAAATTGCGATTCGTCGGTCTCGAATGGACCTGCATTCATGTGCTCGAACCAGGTATGTAACGGTTGACCTCAATACCTACAACTTGAAGTCAATATACTTACCTGATCTACAAAGAGCCCATGGGCTGTCAACGACGACCTAAGTTACGGCTTCGCGGCCGTGAACATAGCAGGGGGCTCAGAGTCTAGCTGGTGCTGTTCCTGCTACGAGTAAGGCTCTACCTTTCTCCTCCGCCAATCCTATTGCAAAGATCCCACTAACTCCACGGCCAGACTCACCTTTACCTCCGGCCCCGTCTCTGGCAAGAAGTTCGTCGTCCAAGCCACCAATACAGGAGGCGACCTGGGCAGCAACCAGTTCGACTTGGCCATACCTGGCGGCGGCGTCGGCATTTACAACGGCTGTACAAACGAGTGGGGCGCACCTGCCAACGGCTGGGGCGCGCAATACGGCGGCATCTCCTCTCGCTCGGACTGTGACTCTTTCCCGGATAAATTGAAGCCTGGGTGCTACTGGCGCTTCGACTGGTTCCAGAATGCGAATAATCCTGCGGTTAGCTGGAAGAAGGTTACCTGTCCGACGCAGTTGACGGAACTGACGGGCTGTGCGAGGAATGATGAGACACCGACGCCCGGGGTTAGTGGGACGCTGAGTGCGACGGCGACGGCAAAGGGCGCGTCGAGCTCTGTGGCGGCGGCGATTAAGTTGAGTTCTGCGGCGGCGAAGTCAAGCTCTGCGGCGGTGAAGTCAAGCTCTGCGGCGGCGAAGTCAAGCTCTGCGGCGGTGAAGTCAAGCTCTGCGGCGGCGAAGTCAAGTTCTGCGGCGGCGGCGACGGCGTCGAGTGGTGGTAATGGGCTGACTGCGGCGCATTGGGCTCAGTGTGGAGGAAAGAGCTGGACCGGTGCGACAGAGGTATGTTTTGAGGATGCTCTGATAGTTGAGGATGCGGCTAACTGAACGATATAGTGCGTTAGCGGGACAACGTGTATGAACGTCAATGAGTGGTATTTCCAGTGCCAGTGAGTTTTGGATTTGGAGGGGTACGGGGCTCGAGAAAAATGATGATCGTGGTCTGGTGGGTTTTATTCGTAGGTGTGTAGATATTTGCAACCATTACATTCGCCAACGCGTCGAATGCTTTCAGAACATATGTATATATAAGAAAAAGACATTGTATTTATAGGACAAATCCTCGCTGTTGAGACATCTTTTCGTTACGTGATACCCACTTGATGATGACTTATTCATCTAGAGTTCAAGTTCTAGTGAACTGGCGCGAGGAGATCTAATGCACGTGACTCGCACCTACCATCCAACCAGCGGCCGATTGAGTAATTGAGACACTCTGACGCTACAGCTTGGGATGTCCATGTCGCGTGGGTAATTTTGGAGTACAGTGCAACAGGAGGCGCTATTTTGTCCTAACCATTGAAGTGACGCGTGAAGAGTCTGTTTGTTGGAGTATCACCAGGATGGTGGAACGTCGTGAACGTGTCCGGATACGCGTAGGGACTGCGAAGGCAATGTCACGATGGGCCTATGGTGTTGAGGAGAGCCGAAGTTTCGAAACTTCTGCAGGGTGCCGTAGTCCGTGGCTGCACGCACCACCCGCAATTCATCCATTTGCCCGTTCCTGAGAATCAAAACAAACTTTAAGTCTGCCATGGCCAAACAGACGACGCGTGCACTTAAACGTGAACGCGCCTTGTGCTGCGCTTGGCGGGACTCACCGTCTTTGCGGCCTTTTCCCCGCCACCCAGCCTCGATGTTTCCTCCCTCCTGCATGCGCTAATGCAGCAAAAAGCGACGGACACGACAAGTTCTGCACCTCTCACTGGCTGCTTCACCCAAACGTTTCAAGCCCTGAATCAGGCACCCGCCGGGCCGGCCAGCGGGCCAAATCATCACGTCGATATAAAGAAGAGCGCGACCGCGCACCGCGAGATGGTCGTGATTCTGCGCAATACTTCGCCCGAATCCAGCGTCGCTGCAAAACCCCAAGCCTGCCCTCCCCTCCAACGACTTTTGCTTTGACTCATACCTGCGTCTCACGTGCAGACATGCTCCACTCGCGCCCTGCCACAGTAAATAGACGGCCGCCACGCGCGATGCCTGATGCTTCTGAGGTTCCTGCTTTCCCGCTCTTGTTATCGCGACTCAAAATCAAACTCTTGTTCTAAATCTCCACTCTGCTGCGTTTTCATGACCTTTTCCACGTATGACGTCCACTCACCTGTCGCCTCCGTCGTTGAAGCGATCGGTATCAGGCGAGAGCCATGGCAGCCAGGCCTCCAAGGCCTCGCGCGCCTCTTCGAAGCTGCTATTCGGCGAAATCCCGCTGACGCCCGCCTCAGCTGACGGGAGATGTGAGCTGCCATAGACACCGTGCTTCGCGCAACGTCACTGACAGTTCCCAATCAGCACATCGATCGAACAGCTCCATCTGCAACCTCGTGTTGTCGACAAGCTCCTCATTCCTCAGATTCTGGCTGAATGATACCTGTCGCAATGCGCTGCTCGAAGAGGTGCCCAAGGAGGAGCTGTCCAATGTCCGCCTGGTGTGCCACGACTTTGCTACTCGAGCCACGCCCTTCCTGTTTCAAGATGTCTCAATCACCTTCAAGCCAAGCACCTTTACCAAGCCGGCGCGCATGGCTGCCCTGGAGAGAGTTGGCCGTCACGTGAAGACTCTCACTTTCAATATGCCTCACACTTCAGAGACTTTCCTACCTCCATTGGTCGACCCGTTGACCGGGGAACACCGACCATTTCTCTATGAACCCCAGGTCCATCCACCTAATACGCTGGCCGGAAAGGTCAAGCAACCCAAGTATGGATCCTGGGAGATGACCGACCTCCTCATCAAGCAATACCCACCCCTCTTCCACGCCGCAACCAACATCCCAGCCTTCATCCGAGCCTTCTCACTGCTCCCAGCCCTCTCCCATCTCAAAATCAGCTGCCCAGGTCAAGAGACCGCCCAACGCTACCGCCGCAGCACTGTCGACTACGCTCTCATCTCTCTCCGCATCGCCATCGAGCGCGCTCACCTCCCCCAACTAACCACCCTCTCCCTCCTCCCTATCCACCCCGGCGGCCTGCTCTACCTCCAACCCATGCTCGCCTTCGGATCCACCCCCCGCTCGTCCCGCCGCTGGGCCCAAATCCGTAAACTAGCAATCCACATGGACTCCTTCCCCTTTGCCCAGAAATCGCGCACCGAGCACCTCCGCATCCTCCACGCCTACCTCCGCGCCTTCGCGCCCACTCTAACCCGTCTCTTCTTCCGCTGGCGCGGCGAGCGCGGCCCCTCGCCGCTCTCTCTAGACCGCGAGCCTTGCATGCAACCGCCCACTCCACCAGGAAGCTCCCACTCCGCTCAGGTGAAGCCCCAGCTTACGGGACCCCGCACGCTCAAGTTCCCCCGCCTCCGCGCCATGGAGCTCGAAAATGCGCTCATGGACTCGTCCCAAATCTCATCCTTCATCCACGCGCACCGCCGCACACTTGCGGACTTCAACTTCGAAGACGTCACGCTGCGCTCCGGCGATTGGGATGATGCGCTGGCGCCGCTGACGCGCCTGACGGGCTCTGAAGAGTGGAAGCGGAAGGCGGAGGAGGTGATGGACGTGCCTGTGATGCTGAGCCCGGTTGACATGGAGCCGCGGATCTTAGGACCACTGATGGGCGAAGAAGAGGGAGAGGGAGAGGTGCAAGGGAAGGGGTTGGCGAGGTGGTTGAGCAAGGGGCGGAGCGCGGTGGTGGGCAAGAAGGCGCGGGAGCAGGTGTGGGGTGGGAGTGAGCATATGAGGAGGTTCTTGAGGAGCTCGGTGTTCTCGTGGAGATGAGCATCGCTCGAAAAGTACGCTAGTCACTACGTCATGTAAAGGTATCAGTTGTAGTGGTGGTGTAACGCGGGGCTGGGCTGGCGTACTCAAGGTTCGGGATCGGAGCACGAGGTCTTCTGTTTCTTATGAGGTGTATTCATGATGGTGGCACCTTCTGCATGGACGGTCGGGGTTTATGGTCGGTGGCGCAAGAGCCGGCTTCCTCTGGCAAGCACAGAGTTGAGGCGGCGGCTTTCTTTTTGTTTGTTTTTTCTCCCTTCTCTCACCTTCGTTTGGTGGACGGAACGGTCTTCACGATGATGATGCGCGGACGCTTCACGCTTTACGCTTTTGACGATTATTACGCTGAGACGCAGCTTGTTGTATATACATTCATTACTAATTTCATACTGTGGAACATGTCTTATCATTTTTAGAAACTCGTATCGTTCTGCGAAGACTTTGAGTGAGAGCGTCAGCGACATCAATACGTGTGGGGTACCTTCTCTCTTCATGTCGCCCACTATAGGGGAACTGTCTGAGACGGAGTTCTTATAGCAGGGCTAGAGTATATTGATGACTCATCAGCGCTACGCCGTTTACTCCACCCAGAGTCAATTAAAACCTCTAGCGCTGATGAGTCATCAATATAATCTAGCCCAGCTATAAGAACTCGTCCACCGCCCCCTGCTACAACTTCATTTCTCGGAGGCTCTTACTGATTATGTGGATCTTCGACAAGGTGGTGTGTTTTAGTAGAGCTAAGATACAAGCTATCTTTACTTCAGTTCTAGAAAATCTACTCAACGCTTACACAAAGCACCTTCATTCCTCATATCTATAGCATCAGGCTCTAAGACAAGAGACTAGATCTGCCATACCTAATAGACAATAAAATAGCTTTACGAGTCAATTATTCTTCGATCTGGAAGTGTATTCCACGCTGTACTGCTAATCCTACCATTCTCAGTAAACTACAAAAGGCCGCACAAACACGAAAAACTCACCTCAGCAATTCCGCTTCGTAACATCCTCAACCACAACTTCCTCCACCGCATCCCGCTCCATATCATTCCCAATCGCCAGAATCAAATACATAATATTCGCCCCCGTCAACCCCCCAAACCACACAAACCCCAACCAAAACGTCACCCACCCATTCCACGCAATCGGCCCATGATGCACAAAATGAAGCCCCATGCCCGGACTCAGCCCAAAAGGCAAAATAACGTTCATCCAGCCCAGCCAGCGCGGGAAGAGCGGCTTAGGTCGCAAGTCCGCCAGGATCGCCCAGCCGAACGCGACGTTCTGCGTGACGACGGGGGTGAAGCCGAAGACGGTGAAGATCCATGATAGGTCGTTCAGCGCCATGGTGATCTCGGGCGGGCGCTCTGGGCGGTATGCGGTTGTTGCGAAGAGGATGGCGGGTGCGTAGAAGCCCACGGCGCCGAGCGCGCCGGACGCGAGCTGGGTTGCGGTTACGGCGTGGGGGACGCCCGGGATGCGCTTCATTTGGGAGGAGCAGACGGCCGTCCACATGACGTAGAGCGGGCCGGACCAGAGGACTAAGGTTGCGAGGACGCGGATGCCGGTGAGGTGGCGTTTGTAGTGGCTGACACTTGAGGTGGTAATACATAAGTTAGCGGGGTTTCGTGAAGAAGGGGGTGTGAATTTGGATAGATGCTCAATCCTTTGGTGTTGGTTGTCCTCGAGTCCCACTTGAATCGTGTTTGAGACACCATTTTAGCTTGAGTTGGTGCTCAAGATGACTGCAATATGTGCTCAAACGCGACTCAAGTAGGTGTTCAAGTCGTCTTTCAACACATTTCTAGGGGAATTGACACCAGAGGACTTTAGTATCATACAATAGGACCTTACGTACACTTCTTCGGCCGTGTGGGCAGGGGCCAGCGGCGGCATCATGGATCCGGCCAGGAGTCCGACGAAGAACAGGATATTAGTGGCCACACCAGCCCCGACACAGGCATATTCAAACGTCTTCTTAGAACCTAGCGTGGTCCGGCTATATCGGGCGGAGATCTGGGAGCGGGATGGCATGGCGGGCATATCTTGGCGATGGCGGATCTCTTTAGTCTGTAACCGTTGTTATTAGACTTATGAGATCGCAAATAGCAGTCTCTTACTGATTAGATGGATTGTTTATACTTCTAAGGAAGAACTTGACTTGATTTATGTCTCCTAGACTCGGCCTGGAGAGTCTCCGGCCGGTGCATAAAGTCCGTCAGGGCAAGTTGACAGGCCCGTCCAACCGAGTATCAAAGACCAACCTGTCGACCTCACGCCTCGATAGTTGCCGCATGACCCTCATTCATTGAGTCAATAGTGGTTGCTTGTCGGTATCAGTCAGTTAGGAATTTAACACGACTCCGGCGGGACTATACTTACTGCGTTGGGACGCTCGTAAATAGAAGCTGCTCCATCACGTCGGCTTCTGTACTTTTTCAACTACAATAAAACAACAGTGACGACGAAAAGCAATGCAGTGCTGTCCTTCATTTCACGAGCATAGATTTAAAGAAATCACCAAAACGTGCAGGATACTCCCTGAGGCTGTCAGCTGCTTCGGGCCGTTTACCAGCCCAGATCGGCGTAACAGAGTACTAATGAAGCCGGAGTTGTAGTAGCGGGTTGGGTACAGGGACTGGGTTGCAGTGATCCAGGTCTGGAAGAAGCGTTAGCGGTGATGCTGTCGGATGGGCACACATGCTTCTAGACAGACAAATCGCGCGGGAGGATCTGAGGAGCAAAGGGATGGATAACTTACCTCCAGCATATCTGCACAATCTTTCCGACTAAACCCATTCGGCTTATGCACTGGCCTTCGCGTGTAGATAGTAATATATTCCATATACGCTTCTCCATATGCCAGCCCAAACACCTGCTCACCCACCTTCAACATCTTTCCCGGCCCGGCTGATCTCAGTCGTGTTGCATCGTACAGTTCCCCACTAACCTGTCTCGTCTCTCTGCAGTATATTCCAACAATGTGAAGACAATCTGTGGTCGCCTACGGAACTGAGGAACTCCCGTACCCATATTCTTCTCAGCTCGGCGTCACGGAGGCCCAAGCACCCGGATTTGACTACATACGAAGCAACTCGCCTACAGGTGCCTACACACCGAGCGCACTGTACGCTGATAGCAACCTCAGATCTATCTCCGTTCTCTTCTTATTTTTCGTGTGGAAGTGGTTAAGAGCGGAGTGGATAGTGGGGGACAATAAAGCATACCTCGAGTGACATATAGCCTGCTGCGAAGTTAAATTCGAATACTAAAGCCGATAAGTACAAGCCAGCAGATCACAGTGCGGAGAGGGGCTCTCACCGGATTGAAGGGAGCTAGAGTTTGATTGTTAACCTATGGATTTTGAACCTTACTCCTTAATTTCCACTAAGAAATCTATTCTTGATATGCGACTGGTCTCTATTGAGTATAACCCCTGAGTAAGGTGATCTTTTAGCAGCCTTTCATCGCACTTTGTTGTTCATGTAAGGTACCTATGTCAATACATATTACCTGTCTATGTGTACCTAATATCTCATGAGTTAAGAGCACATCCACATATCTTGGATACATAGGCCTCATCTATGTCCATCAAAACCACTGACTATTGAATTAGGGCGACAGCGCCAAATGCGTCAAGTCTTGTAATCTAATGACTCCAAATAGTCCAACTCGTAAAAAGAGTACTCTAAACCCAGGCTGGGTTTCGCCGGCAGAAGGACAAAGGGAGCAACTACCCTTGTGGTGGAGATAATTCGGACCCTGAAATGGTTGGATAATCTTTAAACAAGGTCCTCGCGCTCTTTCCGGCGCCGACCGGTGAATATTCGAAACGCTCGTACAGAACATCCCATTCGCACTGCGGGATGACTTTGACAGGGGCGAACTGGCCTGGGAAGTTGGAGAGAGGGGTCTTTGGGGGTGTTGGAGTAAGATTTTGATATAAGAAACCTGTAAATTGAGGAAGCTAGCGAAGCACGAAAGAAACGAAATATTGTTGCAACAGAGACGTGTGGTAACGAAGGTGTGTACAAATTGACAAGTTCTTTGCACGTAGAGGAGCGAGGCTTGGGGGCAAATAGTGGGGGTGCGTTTGAGGCAGTCGGGACCGTTGAGGACGTCTCTTGCTGCTTTCAGGCCGGCATGTTCCTCTTGGATTGAGGTTGATGGTCGTTTTGGCATAGTGGATTATTTGAGTTTTCTATGACCTTAGGTGCTTCCGTATGTTCTTTGGATCCAGGTACTACATCCTATTGCAGGGATCTAACACTGGTCTGAAAGTTTCTGCTCAAGTATGCCTTCAAAGTGTTGTTGCTCCGGGGAGTAGAACGAACTGCACTAGAGCAGTCTGATCAACATAATCAGACCCACTGCCAGAACAATCAATTGTCGTTTTTCTCAGTGTTTCCGTCCTCGTTTCGTTTTCGGAATCGATGGTTGGGTCTCAAAGGCACTTCATACCACGGAAGAATCTGGCGAGATTGCAGTGACCGCAGCGAGAAATGGGCAGTGGTTACCAGAGCACAGCGGATTGCAAAAAGCCTTTAGAGGCGGATAGTCAAGGAACTGCAAGTCTACGGACGGGCTTTTCAAAGAACGGTGGGCCTGACAGGACAGTACTCGTAAGTGGCTCAGGGGAGGACGACGTCAGGATTAGAACCAGTGAAGTCAGTCTAGCTGTAAAGGTAATTTACTACTAGGCCGAAGTCATGCCGGATGTGATTCTGCGTACGGAAAGGGGATAGCGCCAGCCAGACAGTAAAGCCATGTGAGATGGCTTTTGAGGAGAAGAGCAATTGTTTTAGTAAAAACGACGTCTAGAGCCTGGCCGAGGTTAGAGAGATCTTGACTAGAACGTGTCCCTCTTAAGAAGAATGAGTGTGCCCGTCTATGAAAGAACTTGTACTAAGGGAATCCTCTTCAATGTGTCGGACTGCCTAATTCTCTAAATCTATGTACATGAGATCGTTCACCCTGTTCCGTGGTCTAGTAAGGAGTTCCAGGATTCGAAATCCTTAGAAAAGGTGTCAAATGCCTCGAAAGATGAGTAGACGCGATATCAGACCTCGGAAAGTAAGATTCAGCGATACTTTACTGGTCTGAGAGGACTCATACCGTTCGAGGCGCTGGAAACGCAAGCAGACATCTGATATACATGACTGATCTTCTAATATACACATCCCTCTTCCTCCCTCTCCCCGTCTACAACTTCGCCTGCGTCTGCGCCTTCTTCAAAATCGGCTCCGCCTTCGTCGCCTTCATCACATCCCCCTTAACCTTCAGCTTCCCCGCCATGAACAGCTTCTGCGCATTCGCCTTGCCCGCAATCAGCGACTGAAAGTCTTTATCCGACAAGCTCAACGTGACGCCGGCTTTCTTGCCCTCGGGCGCCGCGCCCTTCCCAACCGTGCCGGTCTCCTTGAGGTCGATGTACCAGGACTCTGTCTCGCCGGCGCCGTTCTTCAATGTGAAGGCGAAGATGGTGCCGCCCTTCTTGATGGCGTCTTTGCGGTCCGCGTCGGAGGTGGAGAGGGAGGCGGCGATGGCGTCGAAGGCGGCGGAGGAGGGAAAGGCGTCTGTGGTGCTGTTAGTTTCGCTATCCTAGCTTCGCGTGCGAGCGAAACGTTCGTACCGTTCTTGAGAGACATTGTAGATGTGGTGGATTGTGGGAGGCTTTGTCCAGTGGTGTGAGACGTGGGCGGGAGTGTTGGGCGAGTCTGCAGTGGGTGGAAGAGGGTTGAATAGTTATGATAGGGAGCGGAAGCTGAAGGTTAACAGAAGGGTATAGAGGTCAGAAAATGGCTTGTGAAAGGCGTTTATATGGAGTGCGCCGGGAGAAAGTGCAGCATGACCTTCCCCGGATTTCGTCACTGCCATGTGAAGGGCCAAGAACTGCCGAGGTAGCGTTCCGCATTCGGTGAGGTTTTGCATGCCCGGATGCCCGAAGACCTCAACATCGGATAGTTATCTGGTATTTTGATTTGGAGATGCTTGTATTACATATCCTATAGCAAGTTGTAGCGCGTTCGTTAGTCGGTTGAGATGTTGAGCATGTGAGGACACAAGGGTGTCGCGGGGAGCCTATCTCAGCGTTTTTATAGGGGTATCTAAAACCTGATCAGCACGTGCCGAGTTGCTCGTTCCGGCCATGGAGCTCTTGAATAAGATTCTGCGAAGGCCGTTCGAAGAAATGGACAAGGAGCCTCTGCTCAAGAATATAGGTTGTAGCCTCGTCTAGGGTATGAGGCTATATTAGCAGCTCTGATGCTTCATCAGTCACACTTGGTGCAGATGGCGTATTTAAAGTCGCATATCACATAAGGTTGCAGTGGAGAAGTTGGATGCCTCGGTGTCTTGATGGCGGTTGAAAAGTTGTGTCAATTACGGTCTATAGTCCGCGAAGAGGTTGGCTTAGTTCCCCATTACTGTCTGACACACCGAGGTGATCGTTGTGTATCCTTTCTTGAGGCAATACTGCCGTTCCTATATTCTAGGTAGGGACTCCCGTGACCAAGAGCTGCTCATATATGCGCTCCAACCATGTTCTTCTAGAATGGGTATCATAATCATGACATAGGCTAGAGAAACATTAGCCAAATCTGCGTTCAAAACGATTCGAAGGATCCACTTACCACGACTTTGCCCCTCCTTTCCCTCATTTCTTGCACCTTCTTCCTGTCCTCCTCAAATTTCCGCCGCAGGTCCATCTCCCTCTCCTTCTTCTTCTCCCGCGTTTGGAATCTGTAGAAGTCATCTTTGGCAACTCTCTTCTTATCCTTCTCCTCCGCCTTCTCCTTGGCTGCCTGGGCTTCCTCCATCCTAGCTGGCCCGATTCGTCCGCCACGAACAACAGTAACGAATCCGTCTTCATCTGGCACAGCGCGTTGTTTCGCACGTAGGCGGTCTCTCATGGCCTCGGCCTCTGTAAACGCCGTGAGGTAGGCGTTTATCGACTTCTGAAGCGTAGCTCGGGGTGGGAAAGTTAGGGAATGATGGTTCCGGTATCCTATAGCATCTCATTAGCAATCTTCCTTGCAACGCATGAATATCGAACTCACTCTTCTCCCCTAAACCCCCTTCGCCCCTCCACACCACCTCCTCGCCCCCTTTGACAGCTGCCCTCAGCGCCACCCATGCCCCCTTTGCACTCGCCCGATCCACAAAGACAACTACCGCACTGCTCCCACTAACACACAGCCCGCGCTCCCAAACGCGGGGCAGCGCCGTCTCCGCATCTTCAACTACCCCCACCTTGTCTTCACTGACCACGCCCCTCTTCCTCTTCTTGCCCCTCCGCTCACCCCTAGTCCCATCGGCCTGATTGGTGTTCAGCGCCGCATAGCTCGGTACACTGGCTTCAAACACTACGCGCTCTACTCGCCCGCCGCCGAGCTGGTCCGCGAAGAGGTCGCGAATTGCGCCCTCGGTAGCATCAATGGGGACGTTGGCGATGAAAAGACTGCGCTCGGTATCGGGCTCCGGGAGTTTAGGGTCGTGCGGTTGGATGTAGAGGTAGTGTGGGGTTGATGGTTGCGATTTGAGAGCTGGAAGTGGGGGGAGCGTGAGGGGGAGGATTGTGAAGGAGGAGACGGAGGTAGGGACCCTATGGTTTCGCGATTTGGGGTTCGGTTTGGCGGACGGCATTGTGGGTGGTTTTGTGTATGGAAGTGTGAGAGTTGGTGTGGTATCAGATTGAGGAAATACTTTTGGCAAGGGTGCGACTTGGCGTTTAGGTCAGCGGCACGTGATTTATTACCTTCATCTCACAAATGAATTTGACGGTATTGCGAACGTCGAAGATGGATGCTGTTCATTCCTCTTAACGCACCCTCGTATGTCTATCTAAGTGTAAATGTTTCTAGGTCCATTCCCGTCACCCGTCGCACATTATCTGAGTTACCATTACCAATACCAAACGGGTATAAAACGTTCATTCCTGAAGAGATCAAGCCAAAGCAGATCATATAGATCCAATGCATCACATGAGATCTCCCTACCACCTCAGTCAATCGTCGTGCACCAGCCTCCGCACCGGTCCAGAAGTCTGCTTGCTATGCTCCCCACGACCCGCGTATAATTCATTCGGATGGATTTTGCCCACAGGCTCTGCCGATAGACCCGCATGCCGAAATTTCTCGCCAGCGCCTAGATCTCCCCATTGGATTCCATCTGGAGTAAAATCATCCAGCTCGGAAGTTGCGGCGCAGCAAGCCCGTAGCGAACCAAACATCTGAGGGATGAAGCCTTCTCGACGATACGTGAACGCCCACCAGCAGAGTCCAGTCATGAAGAGTATTAAGACGGTTGCTGCCCATAGGGGGTACGCTGCGTAGACGATCTACTCTGATCAGTCATATAGTCAGACAGAGGTTCAGGAAGTCGACTTACGATGTATTGTGAGTGCTCGATTGGATGGTCGCCTTTGGTGTCACGCCAGACACTTTCTTGTGTTTGGAGAGCCTCGCCGATCATCCAGTGTGTGAGTACACTGTAACCCATTATTGGAAACAGGACATATTTTGGCAGTTGCAGTAAATAATCTTCACGGAATGCTTCCCCGGTTACAATCGTGCAGCGTAGATGACGCCGACGTGTTTCGAGATCCCCCCAATCCTTCTCCTGGCATATCAATGTGATGTTGTAAATGAGCATGAGATAAAGTAGCGAGTAAACGAATCTGCAGACATTTTAGCCAAACTTCAGCTGGGAGGCGTAGGCTCATGGACGTACTGTGCTCCGTTACTGATGCAGAAGCTTAGCAGTTCACTTGAAAGCTTGTCCGGGGGAAGCGAGGCGGCCTGCAAAGAGGAATTGAAGCCTCCCCACCCGCCCGAAACTTGAGCAAGCCTTGTTGTATCGGATTCGTTGCAGTAAGTTTCGTACATGCGGTCGTACCTGGTCTTACAATTGGCTTTCTGGTAGCTAAACGAAGAGCCGGCCATGTAAGCTACAACGATGGAGCCCATCAGCATAGCTAAACTACAGATGAACAGGAGAGCCCTTTCGGGTTTGTCAGCTACTGTTAGCGGAGACCGGGAAGATGATTGACTGACATTTGTGTGAGTGCTGTATTTCCGAGATTGCTGATAAGAGACTTCTTGATCTTGGTGGCCTGGGTAAGTCGTTAGTGGTGGCAGATCAAGGTTAGAATATGCTGCTTTTATCTTACAATGGTAGGCTGAGGAAGAGGAACGAATTTGTTCACAACGTTAAACTTTTTGCACTTTTGACAATGTCCGATTTCGTCCCCAGTTGTAGAGGGTTCGGCCGTGCAGTGTTTGTGACAGGTATGATCAGTCTGCCTATCGTAGAGATGTCTCAGTAAGTAGTCCAGTTCTGGGCAGGAGAGTAATGTTGGGGTAATATGTACCTGCGATAACTTTCAGCTGCATTAACCATACCTAGTCATAATCAGCAAGCAACATTTGAAATATAGATTGATAGGCCTACACTCGTCTTTCACTCGAAGCTCAGGGTCCGACGCCGAGGCTACAATGACGTCGCCAAATGTCAAACATTGCCGCTTAACCTTTCCGCGAGCAATCAGGTTGACTGCGATCATATAAATCGCTTTGATAACAAGACATCCGCCCAGTATGAAGGCAGCTTGCATCCGAATGTTTAATCGGCAGGCTCCAGTTGATGGCTCGTGGAGATCACAAAAAACGTTAGTGCCCAAGAGGCAGCTTCCAACCTCGAATTGCGTATACTCGAGCGTTCTGTTGTATTCGCTTTGCGCTTGTATAACGTTGGTGTTGTTTACGAGACTGCTGCAGTTTCCTTTGTCGTAGGCGACAACTATCCGGCCGTAGTTCGTTGCGCTCGAGCTATAATAGCTCGAATCATCCATCTGATCGAACAAACCTAACCGGCCATAGCTATCGGCAGGAAACCTGGATATGCCGGTCCGTAAGGCGCTCCAGCAGAGGAAGGAGTTTTCGGCCGTGATCGAGTTGTCAGAGTAGCTGTAAGACCTGTAGCCTGTGATGGTAGTGGCATTGTACTCAACGGCTTTTGGTGGGGTGAACACCAAAGATGGTCCGATCAAGCTATTAGCGACTGTAGCTTCTGTTAGTATGGACACAGGGTAATTAGACTGAAACGTACATACGGAAATGCACAGGCAGCGATGTGCAGATAAGAAGTAACCATGCCAGCCAAGCATTGAGCTTTCCTTCACGCTTGTGATTAATGGCGAAGGGGGAATTTGTGCCAACCCGTGTATCGCCATATTTTCTGTGTTTCAGGTTAGCTTTAGACAAGGATTTTGGATGGGACGAGGACATACGATAGGACGTATTTGATGTCCCCGACTTTCAAACTCGTCACCATCTGCTGGTACGTATTGGACATTCCTAGAACCATAGTCGCGGCAATGTTGATGATTATGAGCAAAGCCGAGTTCGTACGCTGCACACTTTTACATGATTGCTCGTTCCCGCCGACAGACGTGGAATTCCTGTTTGGCCGGTTCCTGAACGCGCCTGCATTGGTAGCCATAATAACAATCTACGAGGTTTAGCACAGAGACACTGGCGCCAATCACATATAGCAATATGTAAAGGAAGTTCAAGCATACCATAGCGATGGCGAACATGGCCGTTAGGGCAGCCATTCCTCGGATAGATCGATCAGACAGGAGCTGATCCTGCCACCAACCCTTTCCCACGCGAACATATTCGGTCTCACAAGCACGCTTGGTCTTGCTTAGCCTCCAGCTTCCTACGGCCTTGCGCCGAAGTGACTTTAGTCCGAGCCCATGCTTGAGCTTTTCGAAGCTTGAGGATGAAGTCGAGTAACCCGTCGAGGTACTATGTATACTGGCACCATCTTTGACATCAACGTTCTTCGATAGAGGAGAGTCGGATCCTGATTGTCGCGGATCTGGGGAATATAGAGTCGATGCCAAGTCCAAGGAGTATTCGCGCCCACTATAGAAGTTTTTTATAAGCCTAATTGTTTGCCTAAAAGATCGCTGTGGAATCAGCGCTTACTCTGCTAAGTCCTGAGACTCGTATAACGGCGGAAGAGAATCATAGCTGTACGCCCCAGCCATGGATCCGATCTATGGATCTCAACAGAGATCCCGACTGCGACCAGCACGGAAAAGGGCAAAAAGCAGAAAAAGGTCGTTAGAACTAGCTTTAAGGAAGAAGCTGCGCGAGAAGGATTCAAGAGAACCGAACCATAGCTAGGCCCTGCGAGCAGCACGTTCAACCACACCCCATGTGCGCACTCCCAGCTTTCAAGGCTGCAGGGCTGCGGACTTTCGCCAAGACTGCACGTTGGTTTCAAGGAGCCCGTAGGCGCTGATTTGCAGACATCCAGCTGTTGTCCAACCAGATGAACGCGGACCGAAGCCGAGTGACGTACTCTACAGGGAACGACCTGGCTTTATCGCGCCAGGCACCAAGTGCGGCAGGGAGTTTCACTTTAGCTAGCCTCGCAGCCTTGTCAATTTGGGGGCTAAATGTTGGGGCTAAGATACTTCGACACAGCAGTTGTCAGCGAGCATTCTGATCATTCAGGCAGCAAGTTTGTTCCCTGCCAAACACTTCCAACAGAACGGAAGCGAGCTGGGAAGGATTCCGCCAAGCACGTGTGCTGGAGGATCAAGGAGATGAAGGACGTTCTCGGGGCTGAAGGATTGCATATCCTCCGGCAGACGCTAATCAGGTTCAAGTTACGCCGCGAAGATTGTTCTATTTTAAGATAAGGTCGGGACGTCCCGCCTTGTGCGGACTGAACACTACCGTGCGTAGAACAGGGGATTTCACACACAAAAGCCCTTGTTTCGCGCACGGTATTCCGTAGTGTTCAGTCCGTACGAAGTTGATAGGTACACCGGTGGAAGTGAAGCAGCCGACACTGGAGGCTCTCGCCTATTACTAATATCCATTGGCGCTGCCACTTTTTTCTGGTGAGTCGATGCAGACAAGACCCTGGAGCGAGGAGACACATGTCTAGCTAATTTATATTGATCTACCACCGCCCAAGACCGTCTGCCAAGGTTCGTGTCAGGCCGATCAAGACACACACTAGTTTTCCAATGCGACTTTCCAACAGTGCCAGATGGAAGGACTGCGGTCCACAAGGTTTAAATTTACACTTATAGTACATACCGGAAATCAGCCGAACAACCTCAGTCCATGGCACAACCTAAGGGCATCCACGGTAACGCAGTGAAGCCCCTCGGAACGAACTGGCCCAATCAAGGCTTGATACCATTCACACAAATCTGCGATCTGAGCTCAGATTAGACATTAACCCCTCCGCCCCGAAACCCCCCAGCCACACCCTCTCCTAGCCACTCTAAAACTTCCCAGCCCCCAAATTCCGCCCCATCTCCCGCGCCGTGATCAACCCTGTACGCCATATATTCTGGAAATCCAGCGTACTCGTCACCATATCTGCCAGCCCAAAGAACAGCATCGGCGGGATCCAACCCCTCGAGTATTCGAGCGCGAAGCACGTGCTGTCCATCTTATACTGCTGGACCGTGCCGCGGGGCATGTAGTGCATACTTCCGGGCGGATATACTTCTGGTAGGAAAGACCCGGGGCCGGGTGTGTAGGCAGTTTGCGTCCCGGTGAGGATGTGGAAGAAGTTGTCAACGGGGTGGCGGCCTGAGTGGCCTTCGGTGCCAACGGCTGTGCCTGGGGTAGTTTTTAGTTCGAATTCAGGTTTGAGCAGGACAAGTTGGCTGGGAGTGGACTCACCGAAGATAATGACATACTCTGTTACACCTAGGAACGATTGTTAATTTACTAGGCTCTTAGAACATGGATGTCAGAAGCTAGGGTCTACTGTAGATGTAGGAGTAGTTGCGATATCACGTGACGCTCGCGTTACTCACTCGCATGGAGGATATACATCGCGCCCATCGCACCACCGGCGTTGTTGAAGACCCATTCTTCTTCTAGATTGATGTTCTTCGGGTGCTTTTGCGAGAGGTCATCGACGATGTAGCGCACCATAGCAGCGGTGTCGTTGCCATGGTTAGTGATCGCTTCGCGAGCGAGTGCGTGGAGGGATGGCGAATCGAAGATATAAAAGTCTGAGAGACGCGCTTCCAGGACGGAGTAGAGGCTGATGAGTGCTGCTAGAGCACCGATGAGGATGGCGCCGGTGCGGAAGCGCATGATTGGTGGAGAACAGTTCGCAACTATCAATGAAAGCAAAACTACTCTTGATTTCCAAACACAAAACAGGAACAGAAAGTCTCAAGTATGACGGCGAAAAGCGCTTTAGAGAGCAAATGGAATCAAGTGAGCAATAAATTTTGTAGAAGGTACCCCATTTTTGATGGGGAAGTAAGTCCCTCATTTTACAAGGGGCCGGATGCAAAGAGTCCCGGAGTCGAGAAATCAGACCGTATTGCATACAGACCAAACAATCTGCTTCCAGCGTACCGGCAAACCCGGCCAAAGTCGTCGTCAGCATGCCCCGCATTGCCCAGCGTACCAACGTAGAAAACCTTGCGGAATTAGATGTGAAATTGTGCAATTCGCTGGTGGATCGATTAGTGAGCGGGAGGACCACTCACGATCATCGCATGGCCCAAGCATCACTCCTCACGGCACAAAGACCAGTTCATTGAATCTGATTTAATTCTGTTCCTTTATTGGTTCAGATTTATGCAACGCAGCGTCCACTCGGACAGTGTTGTGACTACTAAAAGCCAAAGTGACTTGCTGCAGCAGATGCTCCGTATATAATACAATGGGGTATACCTTGACATATGCACCCTCAGGGCCCAAACTAAGAAACCAGAAACCCATAATGGCCGAGAATAGCAGCTGCTGGTGACAAAATCACGTACATCAGTGCGTGCATGTACAGAAGCGGTCTCGATACCACATGTAAGCAAAGCACACCGATCCAGAAATACCGAGGGTGATGCACACTGCTGATCGCACCACGTCTTCGCAGGACCGTAACGCATCTTTGTCGCAAGAGCCGCTGGCGTATAAGCCACCGAATCTTGAGAACGAGTAGTCCTATCAAGACCGTCCACTGACCTTCACCTTCTTAGCCGCTGTGGTAAGGGGATCAGAAGCCGTATCCCACAAACCACTCTCATCATCATCCTGGTCGTCGTCGTGGAAAACCTTTCGCTTCTTTCTGAGGTCCTTCTTGGCGTTGTTAGCAATCCCAAACTTCAACCTCAGCTTTGGCGTTGAAAGACCGCTCTCTACCGTGGCAGGCGTCTCAGCTACAGAATCAGATAGGCTCGGAGGTTCGTCGAGGCTCGAAAGTTGCTCGCTGGTGCCGCGTGTCTCCTCGTACTCCATGTCATCCGAGCCTAATTCATCGTAATCAATGCCAAGTGGAAGCATCTCCTCCTGTTGCTCTTCCTCTTCTTTGAAGCTACTCTGATTCGCCTCGTCAAGTTTCAGCTGTGCCATTTGCTCTTGGTACATTTGATGCTCGACTTCTTGCTGCTCACGCCAGGCCGTGTAGTCGGTCGAGTATCGTCGCTCGGTTGAGGTGAACCACTCCTTAGCTTCATCGTCTGCATTGCCCCAATCGGTGCACCCTGGGCAGTTGATATAGTAGGCTTGCTCGTTCTCGGGCATACCAAGCATCTCGTATTCAGGAAGATTCTCGCCGATAAGCTTCGTCTTGTCCCAATCAAGGCAATCTTAAAAGACTGTCAGTGTCCATCCTTCAATAAAAATGGGAGTCTTGCCACATACCTTCACAATATCCACGTGGGCACCATCTGCAACGGAAGATCAGGCCTCCAGCATCGGTGGTCTTCTTTCCGCAATCAGAGCACTCGTGCTGTGGACAGTAGAAACCGTTCCAGGCGTGTGGATTAGCCTTGGTATGTTCTTTTAGACAGTCTTGATGATACCTGGAAAAGGTTAGCTTGGGTTTTTTACTCTTGAATTTGCCTGATCTCCAAACTTACGTTCGCGGGCAGCCCGAGCACAAAATTATCTCACCGCCGTCATAGCAAACATGGCAATGTTCTTCGTGATTGACGACCTGCTTCTTTTGGCGCTTAGGTTCGGCAAGACGAGGGTCCTTGCCAGCGAATGTCGGAACGGCCTCCCAATCGGCACAACCCATGGACTCCTTACTAATGTAGTAGCCACCAACTTTGACGGTGGTATTTTTGCCTTTTCGGCGGTCTTCGCGCGTGACTTCCGTGGGAAGGATGTTGGTCTTAGATTCTACATCCTTTTCACGCTGGTACCGTTTGCCGTCGAAGACAGCACACTCAACTTTCTCCATGACCGAAAGCCACTTTTCTTCGTCTACACGGCTAGATGAAGCACCCTCTGGATGCACGTGCGGATCAAGAGGCTTGTCGCGACATTTCTCGATCATCGTAGCAAAGTCCCAGCTCAACATCTCTGTTACATCAATCTGAGGATGCGACAAGGTCTGAGCCCCCCGGCGAACAAGTGACATCAGTTGTGACGTGTCGAGCATAGGTGCATCATCTTCATTTGACTCCACGCGACCCTTTTTCTGCTTTTTCTTTTGAGTGTTGTTGCCATGGATAGTTCGCATCGACTCCGTGATTTTAGCGGAAAGATAAAGTTTCTTCCGGATGCGACCCATCATTTGCTCTTCGACGGTGCCTTGGGTACAAAGTTTGTAGATAGTAACAGGCTTGGTCTGCCCAATACGATGTGCGCGTGCTTCGGCCTGCAAAGTGATTTGAGGGTTCCAATCTTCATCCATGAAGATGACATCGCTGGCAGTGGCCAAATTGATGCCTAGCCCGCCAGCACGAGTGGAAAGCAGCATAACCTTGTAAGCCGAGTCTACGTCGTTAAACATACGGATGCCTAGATTGCGGCGCGCTCGGCCTGTGTGACCATCGAATCGAAGGTATTTGAAGGAACTTCCTCTACCGCCCATCAGGGCAAGAAGGTCTTCACACCAATTCAGCGTCTTGGTGAAGGAAGAGAAGATGAGGACTTTCTTTCCTTTCGTAATTACGGCCTCCGTTAGTAGCTTCTCGAGAACGATGAATTTGCCCGACGCGCGGATGACGTGCTCCCCCAGCTCATTTGGCTCTGGCGCAGCATTAGGGAGAAGATAGGGATGACTGCAGCATTTCCGCAATTGCATGACGAGATTCATGAGCTTTTTCCAGGCGGAGTTTGTGGTCAAATCCTCTTTCTCTTGCTGAATGGCCTGCTTCATGATTGCTCTGGTCTCAGCCCACTCATCCGACTTGTCTTCCGCATGTTTTTCGATCTCTGCAATTTTTGTCCACTCTTGATCGTCCACTGTATCTTTCACTAATGCGTCTTTCTCCTTAGCCTTGGCATCGGTGAAGATATCTTGGAGTAGACCATCGCCTGCTCGAGTCAGGAGTCGAGTGTACCAGAATCTCTGCATAGGAGTGAGAGGCACATAGAGCAGGATCTCCTCTTTGGGTGGCAGACCAAGGTTGACACCGGGACTGCTCTTCATCCGGCGTAGCATGACCAGCTCTAAGAGTCGGCGAGCGTCATCCATTACTGTAGTACTCACAAGGCCTTTGCTCAAGTCAAAGGACGACTTGAAGAGATCGGCAGTCTTTTCAATAAAAACCTCGGGATAAAGCCAATGGAGAAGCGCCCACATCTCGTGAAGATTGTTCTGAAGAGGCGTGCCGGTCAAGATGAGCCGATACTCGGCTTTCAGTCCTTGGAGAGCCTTCGAGATATTTGTGTCGATGTTCTTGATCTTGTGGCCTTCGTCAAGGACCGCATAACGCCAAACAAATGCTTTCTTGAACCAGCTTTGTTCAGACATGAACGTCTCGTACGTTGTAATGACGATTTTGTAATCATTATTATCGCCTCCAGAGGGTAACTTCGACACGCGTTTTCCAAGCTTGCGGTCTGCCTTTCTCTTTTTGGACTGGTTCGTTTCATTACCAAACCAGTCTTCTTGGCCGGTTGCGACCTTCTTCAGATGGTCGCGCTGACTTGATGGTCCGTGGAAACGGAGAACGTTCAGGTCAGGCACCCAGCGGCGGGCTTCACTAACCCACGAGCTAAGAACACTGAGCGGACAGACAACTAGGAAAGGTCTCTTCTCTGCGGATGCGGCTCCAGAGGCTTGATCGCGCTCCTCAAGATACTGGAACAGTGAAAGAGTCTGCAGCGTCTTTCCCAGTCCCATCTCATCGCCAAGCATGGCCGACATTCCGTTATTGTACATATGGACAAGAAAAGACAAGCCACTGAGCTGGTACGGCTTCATCACTGCTTTCACACTGAGATGTATTAGCATTTTGTATAGTTCGCACAGTGGGAAATCAGGACGTACCCTTTCGGCTGCTCGATGAAATCAACATAATGGGAAATCGCAGGCTCCGAGCTGGCCTGTCTAGCGAGCTTTGCGACATAGTTGGTCTCAGGGAGAAGAGGCAGGAAATAGTCCTTGTGTGCGAGGATGAAGTTGTCTCTCTTGACCATTGTCTGAGCCGCAATTTCCTCTCGCACTCGATTGCGAGCTGTATCAGGCTTCGGTTTGACAGTCTTAGCAGGTTCCTCGAAGTCATCGAAGAGGGTGTCGGAAACTAGAATCTTATTCGCATTTCGAGTACTGCGGCGGCTAGACGACTCCCGCCGCTGTGATGCTTCGACCTTCAGATCTTCCACACTCTTCCTCTGCGTTTGCGCTCTACGAGGCCTCATGGAGCGTCCCGACGTGACCGCGTCGTCCCCTATTTGCATTTCCTCCATGCCATTCTCATTTTTAGGTTTGTCCTCCGAAGGCGGCGTATCCTGCATCGGAAGCGTTTTCGAGGTAGAGGTAGACGATGTGTTGGACAAGCTTGATGCGACGTAGCCCCCGTCCGACTTGCGATGTCGGCGTTCGCGCTCACTTGTAATCGGGGTGGCGATGGAGGTTTTTCTGGCCTTGGTAATGGACGAAGGCGAGTTCACGGATCCAAATTGCTGCAACAGGTCGTCGACAAGGCCATGCGGCCGCTTCTTTGGAGTGATTGGGAGCGGAGACCCTAGCCGCACTCTGGGCAGATCCATCGTGGGAGTGGATGTAGCGAAGGAGGCTGTTGCGGAGAGTGAAAAGGTGGTGACGGAGGTCAGCCTCTAGGCGAGCAGCTCGGGGGTTCGGCGGAAGGTCGGGGACGCGAGAGAGGTGAAGTTCTAGTGATACATGGGCGAGGTAGTGAAAAGAGGCCAGGAAGGACCCGCCGCTGTCAAAGTGGAATGTAAGTAAGAAATGGTTACGCGCAGCCAGCAAACCAGGGGCAGCAGCCTGTCTATAGCGCTGTTGGTGAACTGAAATCTATTTCGCCCCGAGCCTGTCTGCAGCGAGACGGAAGTCCAGTGGTGGGTGCTGAGGGGGGTTTTCTGCGGCGGAGGGATGGGACGGGACCTCAGTCGCGCATTCACGCGTTTGGATAAATGGTGCCAAGCATACTTCAACCACCGCTTTATTCGAACGCCACCACAACTCTTCTGGACAGTCGTGAACCTCATTCAAGCCACCCCAAGCGGTAAGAAATCTCGCTGTAGCTTGCCCTTAGACTGCACAGCCTGATTGCCTGCTGCATCTACGTTTTCGGAGGTTGTACGTACGACGACCTTTCCCCGAGACTTGAAGGTCCTCCAGCAAACGCGCCTCACCTCTCAGAAAGAGCACTCCCAGCCATGCCAGCATCATGACACGATTTTATCCCCTCCACATTGCGCGCTCCGACGGCAAGACAGAAATACCTACGCGGACGGGCAAGCAGCAGAATGGACCTACTAAAGAGCAGCTCGACAGAACGCCAGACGCAAAGGGCATGCAAGACTACTACCGCGAGTTGGGGCCCCAGGAAGTCAAGCACATGGACTGGCGGAGAAAGCTTGCAGGCATGCTCATGAGGGAGATCGGAAGTCCGCAAGACAAAGGTATGTATTCTAGGCTCGATTCTTCCCCATTCATAGCACTCGCTCACCCACTCCAGACAAGGCCACCACAAGCATCCTATACGAATTCCCAGAGAACTACCGCCTCTACGAGCACATCAAGTCTAGCGGGCCCGTTGGCGAAGGCAACAGATCCCACCGTTCCAAGAACCATTCCGGAGGCGGTCATGACCGTCAAGATGCGTACCTATATGGCCACCCCATGGGGCCGAGAAAGCGCTTCAGAAGCCCTGCAGACTTCTTCCCTCACCTCCTTTGGCTGACGACGGATAAGGATGGAGACCAAGACAATTGCTCTTGCAAGATATGTTGCCCAGAGGAGATAGAGGGAGACAAGACAGCAAAGGACAAAGAAAAAGCCTCCACTCCAGCTCCCAGCATCAAGAAGGAGGAGGGTTCCACAAAATCGCCTGCTATTGGAAAGGCAGCCCTCTCGGAGAACGTGCGTAGGATGAGCATCAATCCTTCACAGCCCACCACTTCCAAGCCCTCGACTCCGAATCCTCTCGATGGACACATACGTACTAACTCCTTGGCCCAGCGAGTGACTGCACCCACGCCGTCTCCGCTCCCACAACCTCGATCTCGTGATCAGCAGTTTGATGCTGAGTACAACAGATTCATATTCCGATCTGGTGAGCTTGTTTGGCACAATCGCGGCAGTGCCTGGGGCTTAGGAGTCATAATACGGCGGTGGATGCAGACAGAGCTACGAAACTACCTGATTCAGCCTCTCTCGCACCCCCTGCAACACCCGCACACTTCAATCATAGACCAAGAGAGTCTTCTCCGCCCCTGGCTTGCGTGGTCTGCTCCTCCATGCACCACCCCATACCTGCTAAGTCGCTCGTTACTCTACCAACAAGTCGACTGGCATGGCCTGCTGACTGAAAAGTACGGCCACGGCGGTGATGTCGAGGTCGATGCTTCCATCCTCGGTGCGAAGGCCATCGACGGGACTTATACGCCTTTCGAGCTTCTGCGAACCTCGGTCACTCAAAACGGATTTGAAGAACGCTACTTCAACGGTATGTACCTAGGTGCCGAAAAGATATGGGCCGGCGAGCCTGTCCGTCTCCGCATAGGGAGCGGTAGCGACATCATGATCGTGACTGCGATTCTCGAGCGGCGCCAGCCCCAAACCACATCTTCATCTGCCGTTCCTTTACCTACCCCAACCGTCGCATACTTCGTCGGCGACGTCTATACCTTCATCTCGCGCACGTCTCCATCGCGCACACAAGTACCGGATATCCCGAACTTCTCAGCTCTCCCCCTTCGTGTCCGCGAAGATCTCCGTTGGCGCAATAGCCTTACCCTCCCGGCCCTCGGCTCGTACGGCCTTTGGAACCTCGTCTCTCCTCAGGCCCGTGTTGAAATAACAGACATCAAAGGCCGCTGGTACGAGTCCAGCATGCTGGCCCCAATCCTTCAGCCGGATTCAGATTGCCGCGCCGAGGTAGTGAGAGGCAATGGCGACGTCGGCACGTGGATGAATAGCAGAGGCGATAGCTCCAACGCACTCAACAGGATCGACCAACGTGTAAGCGCCTTTGGAGGTGCTGTGCCACACGGAACGAATGTCGTAGATGGGATTGATCCACCACCTCCTCCACCTCCACAGCCACTGCAGCAACAACATCAGCCAGCGCTGTCAGGCGACGTTGCTATGCTGGACGACTACCTGAATCTAGATGGTATAGATGCAGACCCGTTGAGCGGATTTGCTCAAGGATTCGGGAATGCAGGATGGGGTAATTAGTCAGCTTGAATGGTTTGAAAAAGGAAATTAGAGGCACTCGCGGTGATTTTCGATAGAGGTTCCGGATGACAGAGCTTGCATGGTGTGGCGTCATTTGAAACTAACAATGTGGGATTCGGCGTTCTCGGCGAGAGGCTCATGCATAGGACGGGGCCCACGGCGTTATAAACGTTATATAGCTGATCAAGATCAGGCTTGACACTACTTGAGAATAAGATATTTGATCGCCGTCCGTTCATGGCTGACTACGTCCCCTGATTTCACGTATGCTCGCCTCTATCCCCACCTATGGGAGTCTTTGGTAAGCTAATTCTGTGATGTTAACTATTCCTAGAAATCGGAGGTGCTCCCGTTTGCACTTCTTGATAACATGCAGGGCCTTTTTGACTGGTCTCTTCCAAAGGGGGCAACTCCAGAAACTCGCGAGCGCGGCGTATGCTCTTCTTTAGAATCGAATGCCAAAGGCTGGGTAGATATATGTAGCGTATTTGAGTGTAGTAGGTAAGGTATCCTCAAACTTTCTCCTCCACAACCTCCGATTTCCCTGGTATACTTTCTGCGCGAGTTAACACCCTCTTCTTCTCCTCGCGAACCGTCATATACAGCATCCCCGTCGTCCAGACCGCGAGCGCAATCGACGTGGCGATCATTGCCCACATACCTCTCTGCACTAAAATCAGTAACCTCCTCTCGAAAAGCTCAAAAGCAATCGGATACTTACCGTAAACTGCGGCGCCTGGTCCGCCGAATAGAAGATGATACTCCACCACGCATTCACGGCATTACTCCCCATATTCATACTCGCAATCACCACCGCGCGCAGCGAGTCCTCCTCGTACCGCAGCACATCGTTCGCCCACGCGAAGAACGTCGCTTGGCACGCGTACACAGAACCCGCCCAGTAGTACGCGCCGAAGTGCACGGCGGTGCTCGCGCCCGGGGCGAGGATCATGGCGGACGTTACGACGCCTGTGATCCCGATCCAGTAGCCGACGAGATAGCGCTTGCCGCCCCAGAAGTCGGTCAGGGTGGCCCAGAAGAGGGTTGAGATGATGCCGACGGCGGGCACGCCGGTGGGGTAGTCGTTTAGCTGAGCGCGGGTGTATTTGTGCGTGGGGTTGGCTTTCATGTAGACTGCGAGGGGGTTTAGCACGATGAGGTAGGGGGTGGCTAACACAAGGGGGGAATGCGTACGGCCGAGGAGGGAGTTGGAGGAGAAGGACTCTGTTTCGCCGGCTATGATCCAGAGCATTACGAAGCCGTACCAGTACCATGAGCGGAAACAGCGCTTGAGGAAGGAGAGGGAGATGGGTGTGCGTTCGTCGACTTCGGGGACGCGGGATAGGGCAAGGGCTTTTTCGTCGGCGCTGAAGTAGGGGGCTGTGGTGGTACTAGGAGTGTCGGGGAAGAAGAAGAAGCCGTAGAGCGCGACTGGAAGGGTGATTATGCCATCGATCTAGGGGGTGTATTAGCAGGTGGGAATAAGAAGCCCGGGATGATGGAATTTTTACGATGAAGAGCCATCGCCATCCTGCCAATCCACTCAGTCCATCCATGCTGGAGTTGATCCCGGTTTGAATGAAGCCGCCGATCATAGTTCCAGCTAAGCCAGAGGCAGTGAAAATACCGCTGCGTTTGCCGAGTTCTTTCTCTGTGTACCACGAGCCTAGAATGTAGTGGGTGCCTACAAAAGTACTGGATTCTGCAATGGCTTGGAAGAACCGGATTGCCATGATCCCCTGGGGATTGTGGACAGCGGCAGTGCACATGGTCAGGCCAGCCCAGATGACCATCATGGACGGGAAGAAAATTCGCGGTTTGATGTAGTAAAGTGCAACATTGCACGGCACTTGGCCAATCGTGTATCTGACAGGTATTGGCACTCGAGTACATACGGCAAGAAGCGTAAAATTAACTTGACTTACCCAACCGTGAAGACAGTATTGATTTGATTGAACTGATTGCCTTTGAAATTCAGGTCTTCCTTCATCCCAGAGAGATATGCATTCGCCAAATTAGATCGATCAAGCTACATAAGCGTTAGTTTAAAGTATCAGTGACCGGACAATGCGTGTACAAACGTAGTTCAAAAAGTACATGAGGCAACAGAACGTAAGGATGAAGAAATCGAGCTTCTGGACCAGCGCTCTTTCACCTGGCTTATTCTGCGTGCCGCGCAGGTAGTCCATAAATTTGGAACCCATTTTGGCGATTGCTCGGTAGACACCTGAAGCACTAGCCAGAAGACTGAACTGGGTGGGCCTTTCAAGTAGTTTATAATCGCGACAGACTACCCTGGCATCAGGGTCACAGGTCGTCAAAGAGGTCAAAGTCTGATTTAGGTATGCGCTTCCCTGATAGAATACGAGAAAGATAGGAACACGGAAAGCCGACACTGCCAAGGCCCAGGTCTTCCTCGATGGTGTTCTGATATTCGGCAGATGTCACAGAGCGAGTACCCAATGGGCCCGTACAGAAATCTGGCCTACGGCTCGACAATTCAGAAATCGGCACGTTGAAGCCGAAAAAGAGGAGTAAGGTTTGCGATAAGAGCCAAACATGCAGGCATCACGCGGCTTTCATGCTATATGTAATCGTAGCGCTTGATCGGCAGAAGGGTTGCAATCAGCACGGCATGGGATCCGGGGCATCTAAAGGTGGTGTAAGTGGGGAACGAATGGGGTTCTTTTGAGGGGTCACCTCGCCACCCAGGGACCACATAGAATACATACAGATGTTTGCTCCGTCCAAAGCGGTATAAGAACGCGCCTTGCGATCAATTGAGAGACAAACACCACGCGAAAGCCTGAGGGAAAGATGGCTGTAGTCGATGAGACGGTGTGGGCAAAAAAGGCCTCCGCTAAACGCGCCGCACTGACGCAGTCAATTCCACCTGCATTTCGCATCCCTACCGACATTCTCCCTCCAGAGACACAGCTGGATGTATCCCAGTTTCCCGCAGAGTCCAAATGGTTCACTCCGGAGGAATTGGAAATAACCTCAACCACTGCGTCAGCGCTGCTTGAGAAGATTGCCAGCAAAGCGTGGTCATCCGAGCATGTTACCAAGGCTTTTTGCAAGAGGGCGGCAGCGGCTCATCAGCTTGTACGTTATAGAAACTGCAGATTCGGCGATTATGGCCTTTACTGATGGCCAGTGCCTGTCTCTAGACGAACTGCCTAAGTGAGGCATTCTTCGATGAAGCAGTTGAGACCGCAAAGGCCCTAGACAAACATCTTGCAAAGACTGGAAAAACAATTGGACCCCTCCACGGTCTGCCAATATCGCTGAAGGACAACTTCAACATAGTTGGAAAGGACAGCACAGTGGGCTTCACGTCATGGGTGGATGACCCGCAGACATACAATAGCACCTTAGTAGAGCTGCTCCGTGACGCCGGTGCTGTGTTCTATGTCAAAACGAACGTTCCAACGGCCATGATGATCGCAGAGACAGTGAACAACGTTTTCGGGCGGACTGTAAACCCATTGAATCGGGCACTAACCTCAGGGGGCTCCTCTGGGGGTGAGTCGGCGTTGATCGTCTTCGGTGGAAGTCCTCTTGGGATAGGAACCGATATAGGTAAGTTCTAGCTTTTGATAATACTGAGAGCGGTTGGAACTCAAATTGACCGAATTTAGGCGGATCCCTTCGAATACCTGCAGCATGTACTGGTATTTTCACACTACGTCCATCTCTCGGCCGTTTCCCGACTCTGCGTGCGCGTTCTGGACTTGCGGGTCAGGAGGCGGTTGCTAGCGTCAACGGACCTATGGGAAAGACCCTTGATGATATAGTGCTTTTCTCAAAGACAGTTGTCGGGCTTGAGCCCTGGATGCATGACCCAAAATGTCTTCCGATTCCATGGCGCCTTGTCGAGCCCAAGTTAAAGCTGAAAATTGGGGTGATCTGGAATGATGGGATGGTCACGCCGACTCCACCAGTGCAGCGTGCGTTGCGAGAAACCGTGGAAAAGCTAAAGAAAGCGGGACATGAACTTATAGATTGGGACACGAGTACGCACAAGCAGGCCGTCAGCCTTATAGTAAGCAGCAATTCTGATGTCGCAGTACCATCTCTCACAGTGCACGACAGCAACGAATGTTCGTCGCAGATGGCGGTAAATCCGTGCGCCATATCCTGAAGCCTACCGATGAACCTTTCCGACCAGAGATGAGTGGCTATGAACTTGCTTCAGAGATGGGCGTTCACGAGATGTGGCAGCTGCACTTAGAGCGAACCGACTTTCAAAAAGCATATCTCGACCAATGGAACTGTCATGGCGTCGACGCTCTTCTGGGTAACTCATTTAGGCTATCTTAAAGCAACTAGAGAACGCGGTACTAATGTCTTCTCTAGGCCCAACTACCCCGTACGCATCCGTTGAAAGTGGGAAGTTTAAGCATGTGGGCTACACTGGGACCTTTAACGTCCTTGACTATTCCGCTGTATCTTTCCCTTGCCGCGTGAAAGCAAATAAAGAGGTAGACCAGTATGGTTCTGACTACCAACCCATGACTGAGACAGATAAGGAAATTCGAGACGAATGTGAGCTCCCGATGCAGAATACATGTCTATGAATCTGCATTCGCTAACTCTCCCTACACTAGATAACAAAGATCTAGTACATGGTATGCCTGTGAGTTTGCAACTGATAGCGAGAAGACTTGAAGAAGAAAAGGTTCTTGCTATGACGAAAACTATTCTCGAAGCGTTATAGCCCTAAAATATCATTTCTTACGGCATCAAAGGATTCAAGTTCATGAGAAATATGCGGGGGCTAGTCTTTCGCTCATTCCGTTTTAGGATCGTTGGGAAAGAGCGGTGGTGGCACGAAACAAATGACAAACAGCCATCTCACCTCCCCGAGCTTCTGCACCCTCTTCTCATCTCTGTCTCCTTCATAGTCAGTAACAGCCTCTTTGCGTCAACCCGGCGCTGGCCACATACGTCACTGTCTCAAAGCCCATTTTCTTTGGTCGTTAGGCTGACGCAAAGCGGCCTGTAACACATCCTTTCCTTATCACTTCTCACGACGCCGAAGTTGTGCGTCTTGACGAGCACCTCTCACAACCAGTCTTCCTTTTCCTACAACCGACAGTCACTCCTACCACCTTTCTACCAAACTCTAAACAATCACCACCGATTTCTATATTTCATACGCGGAGACTGTGTATAGAGATTAGCCTGACGGTCAAACATTCGGAGAGTTCCAGCAGAGAGTTCGACCGCCGGGCGAAACAAGTGCCGGCGTTGCCTTCTCAGGTCCATCGGCATGCCCAGTGAGCCCAAAGCAGCCGCAGAATCTCCAGGTCAATCGTTAGACGGAGCTCGCGGCAGACTGAAGACCACACGCCCTCGACAGCCTTTGCCATGGAATAGACCCACCGCTTCAATCGGCTCCCCGTCGAAGCCCGTACAGCCTAAGAAACCAGAAGTCAAACCTAGCCAGCATGAGGTCGTATTGAAAAACGCAAAAGGGGGTCTTGTCAAGCCTGGCATCTCAAGGAACCGACTTCCGTGGTTAGATGGGAAATCGCCTCCAGGCAAAACACCTGATCAACCACGCAATAACAAGGTCCCTGGAGGTTTCCCTGGTAGCAGCACTGTGTCAAGCCCTTCGAATGGCTCTCCTCCACCATTCGGACCCAAGCCGACCCCGATAACTGTCCCTCAAGCCAAGCTCGCCACTAGATCTGTCGGATCAGATTCATCTATCCGTCGCAAAACGAACGATGCGCCTTTGACAAAGCGACTATCGTCAGCCGCGTCTGCAGGCTTATTACCCAACAAGAGAAAAACGGCGAAGAAAATCAATGATGAGAAGTCAGTTGGAGGCGGCGCAGTCCTTGTAATCGAAGATTCGTCTGGAAACTCTTCTCCACAAAGTCTGCAACGTGACAAGACGAATATCGTCGTTTCAGAGACTACCAGTCCAACTATCACGTCTCCAGCCACTTACAAGGGGCTCACAGACTACGTTGAGGAGTGCTCATCGCCGGACAAGATCAGATCGAAGCCAGATCGCGTTTTCGGAATCACAAATGCGTCTCCTAGTCATGATGATCAGTTGTCTCCAGAAAGAGGTGAGAGAAGACCCCGCAGGAAACTTGAAGATGCTACCCACGCGTTCGAGGACCTCATGGATGAAGCAAGTCGCGTTTTGGAAGACGCGGCTGGTCAGGGCAAGTTGGATGAAGTCGCTAATATCATTGAAGATGCCGCCAAACCAGCACGAACGGTTTCAAACATTCGAGCGTGGCATCTCATGGCTGTCGGATCACCTCTCAAGGCCTCAAGTTCTACGATCCCCACTTCGTCAGCTTCGTCGTATTCTGGACGTTCCAGTAGCTGCGATTCTTGCTCTACTTGTTCGGGTGACGGCATTTTGAAAAAGGCTGTCCCACCAGCCGGTGCATCACGATTCACAGAGCTCGAGGAGGATGTGTCATATGCACCTGACCGTGTTGTCGATTTCGCCACAAGACGGCCTACAGTCATTGATATCGATCGTGGCCATTCGCGTCGCCGGCCCCACAGGAGACACCATCAGCGACAAAAGAGCTCCTCCTCCTCGTCTTCAAACAATCCCTTGGACTCCGACGAAGATGAGTTCGGACTACCAGTACCAATCGCAGACTTGGCGCGCAGCTCAGGCACGTCTGCATACAGCCAAAACTTGAAGTCCAAAAGCATGGAGGTTCGAGATCAGCTTCGTGCTCATAGATACGGTATACATAGACATTCTCGTCGTCAACCAGTTGCAAGGAACTGGAGCACGTCGAAGAAACGTATTGTCGCCACTATTGCATGCATCAACACTTCTCTATTAGGCGTCGTTATTGGTATATACGTGGGCAGTTCCTCAAACGGCACTCAGAACTTAAACTAAATGAAAACAGGCTGGAGAAGTTCCCCGAATTCAGTACCAGTTGGCAGACGAAACTCACACAGTGATCCTTGGAAATGTGTGGTAAGTCTTCTTCTGGGTTTCAATCCAGATCCTCATTGATAGATTTCAAAGTCTCTACCTCGGACTTGCAATGTCTACTGCCATTGTGTGGCCGCTACCTCTCCTTCATGGCCGTAAACCCTACATTCTCGGATCCTTGGCGATTGCCCTACCTTTACAATTCCCGCAGGCCATTGTCGTAGGAAGCCCAAGATCTCCCAACAACCACATCTTCAAGACTGGTCTACTTCTCTCCCGTGGAATCTCAGGACTTGTCCTCGGCTTTGCAAACGTCAATTTCATTACAACGCTATTCGACCTTTTCGGCGTATCTCTCCAAAGCAACAAACCCCATCAAGAACTTGTCGTTATCAACGATGTACGGCGGCATGGAGGCGGCATGGGTATGTGGCTCGGTCTCTGGTCATGGTGTTCTATTGGATCTCTGGCGATCGGGTTTCAGATTGGTGCCGGCATCATTCAGAATCTGGATCCTGATTGGGGCTTCTACATCGTTATAATCTTGATGGCGGCTGTCTTGGTCTTAAACGTACTCGCCCCTGAGACTAGACGGTCGCAGTACAGAAGATCTGTAACCGACGTCTACAATCGAGATGAAAACTTCATTACGCGCCGGATATCGCAAGGGGAAGTTAAACTCCACATATCCACACAAGGCCCAAAGTACTGGTTTGAAGAGGTATGGGCCGGTGTCAAACTCTCGGCATTGATGATTTGTCAATGGGGCTTCGCTTTTTTGGCACTCTACTTGGGTTGGATATACGCACAGATCGTGCTGGTTATCGTGGTAGGTACGCATACCACTCTAAACTGTTACCTTCGCTCATGTCAGCAGCTGCTCGGAGCTTTGCTCTCCCGCGATTATCGATGGCATCCCGACTACGTCGGTCTCGGGGTGATGAGCGTAGCCATAGGCGCACTTCTCGCCATTCCTCTCACGAAAGCAGGCATCTTCAGCCGCGAACGGAAAAGAGGACCTCGAACGGACAGCATGACCCTTGAACGTGAAGTCGTCTGGACCTCCCATTTCGCCCGCCGTATTCTGTTCATGCTCGCCCTTCCTGCCGCTAGCGTTGCGTACACCGTTTCTTCTGCTGGTCGACGGTACCCCTACATGGTCCCCATAGTTTTCGCAGGGGTCATCGCTTTCTTCTCCGTTCTCGCCACTGCAGAATGTCATGGCCTGATCATGGAGGCATACGACGTTTGCGACCTGCAGCCTGGCGTCAATACACGCCATCGCCTCCAAAGCATGGCCGTCGAAGACCGCAGGCGCCGTACAAACTACTCCAGTTTCCCCCGCGTCTCAGCGGGTATCTTCCTGAGCCAGACCATCGGCTTCCTCCTAGCGGCAGTTGCCACTGCTGTCGGTGGTATACTCACGCGTCGTATCGGCGCGCAAGCCTCGATAGGCGTGACAGCGGGCATTTTGCTCTTCCTGACGATCGCGCTCACGATCGCACTCTGGCGCTTCAAGGCAGTGCAAGTTATTCCAAATGGCGCGTTCGGGACGCGCCGACCCACTGCAGTGCCGGAGTTTGGTACTGAAGTCAAAGGGCTCGGGATCGATGACTGGAAGGCAGTCATTATTGGGAACCCGAGTGGAAAGACTAGACGGATGAGCATTTTAGAATTGGGTACGCTGAGTCGGTGGACGGAGGTTAGAAAGCTGAACAAGCTGATCCCAGACCCACCGAAGAGGCAGAAGAGAGTTATCACGTAGGTTCGGTGGTAGCTGGAGGATATTGGGGTGGGTTGGCCCCTGGCGTAGTTGATCCTTTTCCTAGACGAACGTATTGCTACCCTAAGTTTGATGCTTGGGGTTGAGACTGACCCTCTCGTAACGTGCTTGGTCACTCATGATTGGACGGAAGGATGTGTCAAAACTCGGGTAGAACCAAATATCTACCACGGACACAGCTTCGCCAACGTCAACGTCAACACCAACACCAACACCAACACAACTCCTGTCTCTCTCATCACTCTAAATTCCAGCAACAACCCCTCTCCACCTTCTCAACGCAACCACTCCACCTTCAACATGAACCTCGGTTCGGCCATCTTGGTACTCATCAAGATCTCAGTCTATGGGATATTGCTAGCTTGGTCTTTCGAGTACTTCCTGTGGGTCTGGCCCCGCCTTGCCGGATTTTTTGATGGTTCCTGTCGTTCCCGAATTCTATTTTCAACACGGTCTAACTCCTAACAGACCTGCTCGACATGCACGTCCAGAAAGATCCAATGGCGGTAACGGACCTCGTCATTCTGAGTTATTGTTGAGAGTTGATGAGGAAGAGTATTCGTTGCTATGACGGCGATGGGGAACGGCGAGACTTAGCATCTGTTGGGGGGCTTGAGTGGGCTTGAGTGAGAGGGGTACAGAGTCATAGCCAATCCTACTCGCTCAAAAAGGTGTGATATCATGCCATGAGGTTACTGATGAGATCTAGAGAGTGCTTGAGGGTCAGTGATGAGCGGTGGTCTAGTGTATGGTCCGAAATTAGTATAAATATACCAACACCCGTGGTTCTCACTCTCTATCCAGACCGACTCATAAGTAGTATCCTCGGCAGCGTCCCCTCCTTTCTCCTTCTTTCATACTCTCCTTCACACTCTCTCCATCTCTCAACGCCATCCCTTCACGTTCAAGATGCGTGCCAACATCATCGCCCTCGTAGCCGTCCCGGCGTTATGCTCTGCTGGCTACGTAGAGTAAGTTCTGCCTTTTGTCTCTCAACCCTTGACGGCTTCTCATCTGCCCCTCTCTCTCTCCGCTACGCAAGTCGATTGAATCCAATGCTGATCCTCTGACTCCTACAGTAACGCCAAAACCGCCGCAGAAGAAGCCAAGAGCATCAACTGGAACGAAGAGGCCTCGCCCTCCCCGGCCCAAAACACCCCCAAGTACCACGGCCACCCCAAGCACATCTGGGCCCAGACCGAGTACACCACCGTTTCGCCCTCGCCCACCCCCACCCCGCAAGGCCACGGCGGCTACGAAAAGCCCCAAGAAGAAGAAAGTTACGGCGGCGGCCACCAGCAGCAGGAGCAGGAGGAGGAGGGCGGCCCGTACCCGCACGGCTACCAGCCCCCGTCGTCCAGCTACGACCCCACAACCGTCACCGTCACCGTCACGACCTTCACGGACCCGGCGACCACGGTTACGAACACGGTGACGGATGACACCACCGAGACGCTCACCGCGGCTACGGTCACGGTCACGACGACTGATGATGTTACCGAGACGATCACGGACGCTACGGTGACCGTCACGGCGACTGACGACGTCACGGAGACGGTCACCGACGCGACTGTCACGGCTGCGGCGACGACCACCTAGAGCGGGACGCAACTAGGCTTGGAGCACGCTCGGCTGTTGAGAGGTACGGAGGGATGAGAGAAGGGAGGGGGGCTGGATCGGCTTGAGTTTTGCAGCAGGAAGGAGGGCATCGTGGTAATGGAGGAGAGCGGGGAAAAGGGAGTGGGAGGAGTGGGTAGCTAGATCGAATTGATACCGTTCCACGGGCTTAGATAGCAAATGGGGACCCGAGGGAAGGGGTGTCGGTGTAGTCTTCAATATATCGCTTCTTCCTCTCCATCTAGTGCGTCAGCTCATGAAATCATACGTATGTACGTGTTGTCGGACGAGCACGAAAAAACCCCTGCACGCTGGAATAAGTCCCGAGAGAGCTTAGAGATTCTCTCAACTAACGCAGCCCATCATACCGTGCTTTCGCTAAGATAGGTAAAAAGGAGAATGAGGTCACGTGGCAAAGACTAAGCTCAGGAAGAAACGGGAGCTTGAAATTGGTGCTAAAAACTCGACACGGCTGCAGAGACCACCAAGCCTGAAACTTCTAGGCTCTGTTCAAAACACAGATGTCATCTCACAGACTCACATGCTCACTCTCTCAAACCCATCCACCCCTCCCCTCCATCCCCGCAACCACCCTAATCACCGCCGCCGTCCCAAACCCCCCGACAAAAATCGCGGCAATAGTAACGACACTACTCACCCACAGCAGCGCCATCCCGCTAAACCCATGCCCAGACGGACATCCCCCCGCCATCCGTGCCCCAAGCACCATAACCGCACATTGCAACACTTTCACCGCCGGCTTACCCCCTCCTACCCCAACCCCATCGTCGGTTAGCATATCTTTCGCCCATGGTGTGCATAGGAATGACCCAATCGCCATCCCGCCAGCGAACGTTAAGGCTTTCCACCGCGGCGCCGGCTTGCGGGCGCGGAAGAGGTGCCACAGCCACGCCCCAGCTTCTTCGTACGCGAGACTCATGCCGACGGGGAGGCGGATGAGGGCGGCGGTTGCGAGCTGGGCGGCGCCGATTGCCAGACCGCCTATGTGGGCGTTTAGACGGGTTTGGGGTTTGTGGGCGGGTGCGGGGGCGAAGATGGAGAGGGCGGAGAGGATGGCGAGGACGCAGGCAAGATAGGCGAGGAGGCAGGTGTTTGGGTCGAGGTTGAAGAGGGCGGGGATCGTGAGGGGACATGGTGTGGGCCGGAGAGAGTGCTTAGGGCATGGGGGTTCGTTGAGAGGGCTGTCGCAGATGTCGATTATGGGGTCGAGGACAGAGGGGATGGTGAGGGAGGTGTCGTTTTCTGGGAGGGAGATGTTCTCGGGGAGTATGGGGAGGGTTGGGGGAGGAGGGGGTTGGTAGGATGGTTCGCTTCTGCCGTTTTTGATGTTTTTGCTGTTGATGGAGGGGGTGATCTCGTCGATGGGTCTAGATTTGCCATTTTGGAAAGGCGCAAAGTCGTCGAGCATGCAGCTTATAGGCGAAATGGGTGGCTGCGATGATGACGACCGGTATAGCCACGGTGAGATGTGAGTGAAGAGCACTCCACCAAGGACGCCACCGAGGAGCACGAAGCGTGCGCTTGATGGGTATCCGATCAATATTTGCGGGACAAGAGTACCGGGACACGCGCCTGTGAGCGCCATGCTAACTCCCTGGAGCAGACCGCCGAGGATGTTGCCGTCGTAGCGGTGGAACCAGCCCAGACTGGTTGGGCCTTTGGGCTTGCATGCTAACAGGCCATTCCGTTCGAAGAAGGGGAGGACGATGCTGCGGTGTGGTTAGTGAAATCGATGAAGGAATTTTGAGTGAAGGCGTACGCACTAATGGCACTTCCTACGAGGAAGGCCTTGATCATGTGGAAGTCATGGAGTTGGAACTGTCCGATGATTACTTCGGGTAACCAGACGCCGGAGACGGTTAGGGAGGCACCAAAGAGGGTCCCAGCAAAAGCAGTGGCAGTGGTATCCAAGACCATATAGAGACGTGAGTGAGACAGCACTGAACTGTCTCAACCGTGCCTGAAGGATGAGTATCCAAGAAGCTTAGCAGTCTCCAATAGACACACGGTGAAGTATGAGAAATTGCTGTAGAGAGATCAAACGCATGGTAGCCTCTAGATATCATATGTTTCGGCTGATATGATGGCATTCTGAAAAGTGACGAAGTCTATTGTTCACAATCGGCAGGCTAATGACGGTGGGATGGACTCGACTTGCCGTGAGCAGTGTCTCATCTGAAAATAGCCGCCAATGGAGTAACGGAGTGGAAGTGATGGGCGGTGTAGGTCTTGAACTCATTCTGCTCCTGGACGACACGCCGATTTTCGCAAAGGCAGTGAGGAGCTGGGACCGCCGCGCTCGTGGTTTGTCCTACCTACTGCCCACCATCTTGACCTCATCCTTCTTCCACAACCTCTCCACCTACAACACCCTCTAAATTAACCAATTCCCGCTTTTCTTGTTACTAGAGGCCCTTCTTTACCACCCTAAGGCTGCCCTAAGGCCTTTATAAGGCCTAAATTATGGCAAAAATAGTTTAATCTAGCGATAAATAGGACTTAACTGTTAAAGCCCCCGCCTATATAAACATAGTAAGTAAGGAGAAGTTAATACTTTCTAGTTTTTAGCTAACAATCTCTTTAAAGGTAGAGGCGCGAGCATACTTAGTACTTAGGTTAGTGCTACTTAGTAGCGAACTATATATCTAAATAGATAGTATAGTTAAAGTAGTATATATTAAGCGCCCTTTAAATATCCTTAGAGCGTGCTTATAGTAGACTTATACTAACTATCTTAGGGCTCTAAGAAGTTAGGGAGAAAGGAATATATTAAAGTTAAAGTCCTAGAGGGAGTAGTATACTACTAGTTTAAGCTATAACCGCTATAAAAGAATAAAGACTACACGTTCTAGTACTTCTAGTATAATATAAGTACTTTCTTCTTATATACTTCTAATATACTTAAGGCTTACTATTAATATTTATATAGGACTAGTTTATAACTCTAGAATACTTTACTATATACCTTATTTAATACTATAGTCTTAAACTAAAAAATAAGTTTAAGGAAAAGCCTAGTAGCAAGAAGATTATAAAGATTAAGAACTATTAGATTATAGTAATACTTTGCTATAAGAAAGAACTTAAGAAGATTAAAGCTACCGGCCTTTCTACTCTAGCGCAGTTTAAGTAGTTAAAGAAAGAGCCTAAACTAAAGATAGAAATCCCGCTAATACCTATACCTTCTAAGTCTTAGAAACGCGCAGCTTTTATAAGCTTCTTTTTATCTTTAAATCTCCTTAGGGGTTACTTAGAATAAGCTAATAATAGATAGGCTAGTATAGTTTAGAAGATAAAGTACTTTAAGATAGCCTCTAAGGCTACCCTAAGGCCTAAAAAGGCTGCTAAGTCTACCCTAGCTGCGTTAGTATTAGTAAAGCTAGAATACTTTAATTCTAATAATAAGAAAGACCTATTTTTATAGACTAAAGTAAAGCCTACTAGTAAGTATCTAGTGCCCTTTTTAAAAGGGTCTTTTAAGGTATATTTATTTCTTTTTTCTACCTTAGAGCTTACTTAGATCTAACTTAGAATAGTAGAATAATAAGATAGCTAATAGAATTCTAAAGCGGAATAGTTAGAAAGTGCCCTATAACTAGTATAAGTTAACTTAAGGTTCTTTTAAAGTTATTATATATATATTAGATTACCCTAGATACTAGAATTAAGCCTACTTTAATAATAATTAAGAAATGTAGGGATAAGCGGGTCGCTATACTTACTAGAAGGCGAAAAGTACTTTAATTTACTTAATTTCTATCTATTAATATTACTAAAAACTATAACTTTCTAGCCTACTTAGTAGCTAGACTACCCCTAATAGCGGTGTTAAGTAGGTAAATTAGAGCTAAGCTATAATAAGTCTATATATTTAGACTTATAGCCTAGAACTATATATAATAAAATTATAACTTATAATTAAGCCTAGTAAATAGTATATTATAGCTAGGTAATCTTTCTATTTTTTTAGGTATAAAGGTTTACTTCTATAAGAAGTGCGCCTAAATAGTATATTAGATAATAGCTACTTACTATTAATTAAAGTATTTAAACTTAGTAAGCTAAGTATTATATATATTTTACTAGATTATAGTATAGATATTAACTTTTATAATAAAAATAGTAATAGTACTCTTAATATAGCTATTAATTATAGTTAATATAAGTAGTAATCTTACTACTTAAAAAAGATATAGTATTCTATTCTAGTATATATACTTACTATTATTATAGAGTAATTCTTCTTTATTTAATTTATCTTATAATTATTTAAAGAGTTTATTATTTTTCTAGATTATAGTAGATACTTACTAAGTCTTAAATATAAAATTAGTAATATAGTTAATTTTATATATATTACTAAGCTTTATTCGCGCAGTCTACGCGGTATAGCGTTATCTAATTTATATAAATTAGTAATAGCTTAGCTAGCTAGTACTAGTTAAGT
>MU004191.1:264465-332948 GCA_010093605.1 Lophium mytilinum | reverse complement strand
CTTATTAAGTAGGGCTACTACTTATTTAAACACCGCGCAGGTATATATAAGTTAGTTATACTAGTTAAGATTTACGCCCTATAAACTATTTAAAGAAATATTAATATATAAGTTAATTACTAGTAATTTAATTTTTCTTACTATTTATATACTTAACTCTTCTCTTTTATAGATTATTAATTATAATTAGAGATTATATATATCTCCCTTTTATAATTAGAGTTAGCCTGCTACTTATATTATCTTACCTATCTTAATTCTATTATACCCCTTCTTATTAAGTAGGGCTACTACTTATTTAAATACTACGCAGGTATATATAAATTAGTTATACTAGTTAAGATTTACGCTCTATAAACTATTTAAAGTAATACCTAGAGTAGCTAATATTAGAGGCTGTATTTCTAATAATATTAAGAGGTATTCTATTAGTAGACCTACTACTCTATTTAATAGACCTAAATTCTTTCTTTAATTCTAAAGTAGTATATATTATTCTTTACCTTTAGGCCCTAATACTAGAAGACTACTCTTTATAGAGCCTAGTATTACCTATAGCTTCTACTCTATTACCTCTAATACTTAATATAATTAATTATAATTAGAGATTATTACCCTTTTATAATAGTATAAAGTCTACCTTAACTATTTAACTTCTTAGGCTATATAGTATTATCTATTATCTAAGCTAAGGCTATAAATCTACTTTACCCGGCAGGCGCGCATTATATTATAGCTAGTAAAAACCTTTACCTTCTCTACTAATAACTAAGTAGGCTAGTAAGTAAAATCTAACTCTAACCTTACTCTTATATATAAGTCTTACTATACTCTTTCTTACTATATTACTAATAGCTTAATAGCCTAAATTACTATAACCCCGCTACTATAATAGAGTAGATAGTAGTCTACTAGAATAGACTAGTAGACTTTACTATTACTATCTATATAAATAGCTATATAGACTACTTTAAAGCGCTATATACTATATATAGTAGAGATAATCTAGAGAAAGCTACTATATTTCTTTAGTACCCTTAGAAAGATATTACTAACTTTAAAATTAAATATAATATACTTATCTAGTCTATATATAAGTATTTACTATACCTAGTTTTAAGTTAAGAATTAGGTAATATAAAGGGCGGCTAGTTTAATAAGCTAGAGATAAAGACTATACTAGAGGTAGTAAAGAAGGCCTATAGAGATAGCTCTAAAAGCTTCTTTATTAAAAATTAGGCCTATATAAGTCTATCTACTACTTTCCTATCTATATCTACTAACTATTTACTAGTATAAGGAGCTTATAGTATCTATAGTTTTAGATAAAAGTAGCTTTAAATACTCTAGAGGTAAAGAAAATATAGTAGTATAGCTATATAAGAGCTATAGACTTTAAATTAATATATCTATAAATATACTTAATATTACTAGTAGTATAGTACTAATTATATATATAAGCTATACTTTAATACCTACTCTACTAAGTATATTCTAATCTATAATTATTAATATAGATATTAGAAAGACCTTCTACTACTACTAAGACCTAAAATATACACCGCTACTATATATAAGAAGATTATATATTTACTAACCTATATTTAGTCCTCTTACTAATATATACCTACTTTATTAACCCTAAAGATAGTTCTATATTTAAAGTTAGCCTTATAAATCTAATATTATTCTACTTAAATTACGCCGCCTTAGGTAAGACTATTAGCTGCTATACAGCTATATATAGAAAGAAAGAGAAGAAAGATAACTATAATCTCTAACTAGAAGTCTAAATTTATACTAAGTATATTCTTGTAGTTAAGCTATAGATCTTAATATTCTAGAAGACTAGAAGTATATAAGTAGCGCTATTATTACTAGAGACCTATATCTTTATAGATAAGCTATAGACCTTAATATACTAGAAGACTAGAGGTATATAAAAGGCGCTATTATTACTAGAGACCTTAGTAATAGCTAAGGCTAAAGAGAAGAACTTAAGAATAGTAGTATTAGAATAAGAGACTTAAGGTATAACCTTAAAGAATAAATATAAAGCGCTATTTAATAAACTAGAGCCTATAAACCTTATAGAAGATAAAGATAAATTAGATATATACTACTTTAATAATAGAAAGAACTAGGTAGAGAAAGTTAACTAGAATAAAAAAAATACTATAGAGAAGGTATTATCTATAGAAGACCTAGATAGCTTAAAGATAGTAGAGGCGGCCTTATATAAGGCTAAAATAGGCCTAATTATAGCTTAAACTAGTATTAAGGAGGCCTTAGAAATTATATATACTTATATAGTAAGAAATAAAAAAGAGAATACTAACTCTACTATCTTCTACTCCCCTAATATTATTTAAGAGATACCTAAAAGTAGATATAGAAGGTATATATACTTAGTATAGTAAGTACCTTCTTAAGAAATTACTAATTTTCTAGCGTATATATAGATAGAAAGCGGCCTTAAATAGAACTATATAAGTCTATCTATATATACTCTCTATATACCTTCTATACTCTTATACTACTACTAAGTTAACTTTTAATAGATATATAGTATATATATATATTTTATATCTTAGAGCCTACCTTTACTCTAAGCTCTAACTTAGAAACTACTTATCTACCTACTTTTAATATAAACCCTTTAAACTATATACGCTTAAAAATACTACTAGTTTTATAATACCTATTTAGAGATATTTTATAGTTATAATACCTAGCGCGTTAAGCTATAATATAAGGGATTAAACCTAAGGCTAATTAAAAATAACTATTAGTAATAATAGTATACTACTATAAAGACGCACTTATATAAGATTCTAATAGTATACTTAAGAAAAAAGTATATAGTAACTATTAGTTAAAATACATGCGCCTAAGTCTTAAATTTCTAGCGCCTACCTATATATATAATAGAACTATTCTCCTCTATTTTATAGGTATAAAAGCCTACCCTATATCTCTTTCTCTATACTATAGAGTAGTAGAAGGTAGTAAGAGTTAAAAAGGTAGAAGAGTTATAGTAGAAATTAACTTAAGGCTAACTATTTAAAATATAGTAGGTATTAAAATTATATATACTAATAAATTATAGTAGAGGCTAAAGCTAGTAGAAACTTATCTAAAAAGCTAGAATATAGAGAATAAGAGGTAGTATATAGATATAGCTTACTAATAGTATCTACTATAATAGAAAGCTAATAGTATACTAATATCTAAATTAGTAGTTAGACTAGTATAGTTCTATAGAGCTATATTAGATAAAGATAATATACTCTAGTATTACTAGCTTATATTACTTACTAAGCTTCTCTATTTCTTCTACTCTACTCTATAAGCTTTTTTATCTACTAGGTTTCTCTATTTCTTCTACTCTACTCTATAGAATTTTTTTTCTACTAAGTTTCTCTATTTCTCCCGCTCTACTCTATATAATAGCGCCTTAGTTCTAGTATAATCTTTTATATATATAGCTCTTAATCTTTTTAACTACTATATATAACTATATATCTATATTTCCTACTAGCTTTTAACTCTACTTTAACTATTACTTCTCTAGCCCTACTTTTCTTAAAAAATAAGCGGGCGGATAGAATATATACTCTATTACTAGCGCTAGATATACTTTAATCTAGTATTATAGAGATAATCTAGCCCTTATATACGCTAGTAATAGATAACTATCTACTATATAATAACATAGTAGAGAAAGGGAAAATAAAGCTACCTCTACTCTAATATCTCTAACTCTTCTTATAGTACTGCGTAAAATTATCTAGAATTATATAAGATTATCTATAATTATTATAGTATACCCTCTATATTTTTATATTCTAAAAGAGACTCTAGCCTATTTCTTTAAGTATATTTTAGGTTCTATAACTACCCCGCTAGATAGAAAGTATATATTCTTATCGCCTTTTAGCGCATAAGTATACTATAGGCTAGGTTATAAAATAATAGTATTCTAACTTCTAAGGTTAGAAGTATAATAGAAAAGACTATAAATAGAGGAGCGGCAATCTAAAATATAGGTAGAAGAAGTAAAGTATACTAATATAAAGGGAAATAAGAAATATAGAAGAAGTAAATAGAAAAAAGAGGCTATAGAGGCGGTAGTGTTATAGCTATAATACTAGAGGCTATTCTATAATATAGATATAAAAGACTACTACTAAAGCTTATATTAGTAGTAGAATAGTTATATACTTTTTATTATTTATAGATAGTTATATACTATAGCCTAACTCTTAAATAATAGATCTTAGTAGTAATATAGTAAGAGTCTACCTAAGAATATTTTAAGTATTCTAATTATAATTTATAAGCCGGACCTAGTACTAAATTATAGAATAGATAGATTATATCTTTTCTATCTATCCTCTATATATCTATTAAATCTACTTTTTAACTACTATAGCCCTAACTTTACTATACTAACTATTTATAGGATAAAGATTAGATATTCTAGCCTAAGTACTTACTATCTCTACTTACTTCTACCCCCGCCTTGCACTACTATAGAGAGGAAAGAGCGGTAAATAGAATTATTTTATAGTAAAATATAGGTAGTATTATATATAGGGTATATATATATTAGCTCTAGCACTACTAAGGCTAATTAGGTAAAAGATACTATAGAACTAAATTATTAATAGTTTAAAATAATAGATAATAATTAAGTATTATTAGGCTATATAGTATATAGATAAACTACTACTAGTCTATATAGTAATATTACCTGCGCTAGTAGTTTATATAGATGTTGCGTAATTTATATAGTTTACTAGAAGTTTACGCCGTTTACTACTAAGTACTAACAGCCCTAACTTTTATAGTTTTAGGTTTTCCTAATAAGAGTTTAAAGAAAGAAAAGAGTTAAAAGAGAGGTAAGAATATATAGAAAAAATAAATAATAGCTATTAAGCTTTACTATATAACTTTACTCTATACTAATACTTAAGCTATAGATTATCTACTAGTACTAATACTTAAGCCTTATAGAGTATATAAAAAATAGTAAGGCTAAAATAGTAATACTAAAATAGTAATACTATATATAGAGTATATATTAAATAGAAAGGCTATATAAAGTATATACTTAGGCCTTCTTCTTTATCTACTTTTCTACCTACTTCTTTTCTATCTACTTCTTCTCTATCTACTTCTTCTCTACCTACTTCTTCTCTACCTAATTCTTTTTTTTACCTTTCTTATATATATCTAGGTATATTTAAATCTACTTTAGCTTCTCTATTTATATATATATACCTCTAGTAGTATAGTAGAACTACTTATAAATAAATCTATTATAATAACTCTACTCTATTATAGCCTATAGAAAGTTACTAAAGTTCTAATATACTAGGCGTAGGTAGTAGTAATAGTAATAGATCTATACCTTTAGAGTTATAAAGGTTAATTTAATTAGATTAAAATTAGGTAAGTATAGTAGTAGGTACTTTATAATATAGCTCTATACTAGAATCTTATTAATAATTTAATTATCTATATATATATTAATATTATCTAGTATAATTACCTTAATAGCTCTATTAAACTCTCCTTAAATAGCTAGTAGAAGTGTATTAATAACCTAGTTATAGAAATTATCTACTTTAAAGTATTCTTCTCTTACTCTAGTATATAGTAGCTAGCCCTAGAGTATTATTATAGTATAGATAGCCTATATCTTACTATATACTATATTATTCTTATAGTAAGTAGGCTAGCTAATAGGTATATATATATAGTACTACTAGCTAGTCTTCTTATTAAAAATAGACTTATTAAGAAAAATAAGATTCTTAGGGTTATACTATATAAGATTCTTAAAATAGAGGCGCTAAAACTTAAAGCTAGCCCTATTTAACTAATACTTTATAGCCTTTCTAGTCTACTTATACTATTTAAGTATATAAGAGATATATATCTATAAAACCTTAATACTATACTCTATTTTAAGCTACTTAATAATCTTATTCTAGTCTCTCTACTCTTTCTCTAGAAGCTACTTAAAGACTTTTTTCTTATCTACCTAGGTAAGCTTATAAGGTTATTTAGCCTTTAAGAATTATAGTTTAACTAGAGTACTATAATATACTAAGTTCTACTATATATTATATACTATTACTAGTAATACTTTTACTAGTATTATAATATCTACTACTAGCTAGCCTAGCTTAGTATATTATATAATATTAAGGCGTTAAAATATAGAAAGAAGGTACTAATTATAGTAATATATTTTAGTAGTATAGGTAAAGTAGAGCTCTTATATAAGATTTACTAGAATACTAGAAAATATTAGTAAGTAGTTATATAGTATAGGTAAATAACCTTACTTATAAATTATTAAGGGGATATTAATAGGTTAATATTTAAATAGGTAGTGCTCCCCGCGATCCTTATATAAAGTTTAGTAAGAAACGCTAAGAAAAATGTGCCAAGGATTCTACGCTATTTCGCACCCGATAAATGTCGCGAAACGTCCGGTGCCCCTCAACATCATCACTGCCATCTCAAAACATGAGGCTTCGAAGCTCTCGAGACGTCTCCGTCTACCAGCCTTCTCGAAAGGTGCCACAGCGATCGCTCAAGCTAAATGAGCTACCAGTGGAGATAATACAGCATATCGCATCTTTGGGCCCTTGTGAATCCACACTCACCCTGCTCCAAGTCTCGCGTTACATACACAATATCTGCAATCACTGGACAACTTTCAGAAACATCATCGAACACCAAGTGAGCCTAGCAGGACAAAAGTGGGACTACTCGACGTTCCTCGATAATGAATCGGAACTTCAGCTCTGGAAGAACTTCGCACTGGCAGCATCGAGATCATCAGAACTCCATGACTTCATCCATGAAATAATACCTTCAGACAATCAAATGACGCAGACCACTAATTTGGAATCTCGTCACGGCCATATTGAGCGCATATTGAAATGGGGCCCGTCATTAGCCGCGAGACATTGTACGTTTTCTAAGGTTTTCTCGATTTCCAAGCTAAGTCGTAATGACAAGCTGCTTTATACATCGAGGTTGACGTAAGATAGATCCCATGCACGATGATAATACGCTAAGATTGGTTTACCACAATACGGAGTGGCCTGTCGCATACAAATATCCCTTTCAATTCTGCATCACCGCGTCCGTGCTTTCAACCCTGAACAAAAGCGCACCGTCTACAACAAAACTCCTGGAGCTTCGCGAGAAAGAAGTTTGTAACATCAAATCAGCAAGCTGGATGATTCCGTTGCTGCACCAGCTTACGGATCTAGCAACTTCTTACCAACCAAGCCAGCGACATTTTCCCGTCGTTCTAGCCAGTCTACTGCTGAAAGTAGTTGCAGCGGTTGCTGTAGAATTCGCAAAGCTATCCGTATCACTTCTAGGCCAAACCTTACCTCGGAGTTTCCCACCTCTGAATTACGAAGCTATCCCACTCTCAGTTTTCATGGATATACCCTCACCATTTGCTCCCGGGAATGGTCCAGATCTTATTTCCCGCCACTTACCAATGATGGCCACCAAGAGGTTCCTTGAAGATGGGAAGTGGATAGGGTTCATCTGTAACATCCCTTTAGACCCCCATGGCACGCAAAGAGCTCCGACTATGCACCATTTATTTAAGGTCCAATTTGAGGTCTCAGCAGGAAGCGACGATGATTCTTTACAGCTGGTTTCTTCCCGGGCGGAAGATGATGCTGACGAATTCTGGTTAGAAGGGAGTGTTTTCCCCAGCACCGGCTTCGTTGTCCTTGTGAAACGATACATAACCAATTCTAAAAGGGGAGGATTTTGTGGGCGGATGACCCCCTTCGGTATGGCCGGAACTGCCTTCGGAGCTCCCAACGAACTTTGTTGCTTCTGGATGTACAAAGTCTCGTGGATGGCCTGATAGGAGTTAAAGGTTGACAACAATCTTCGACTTGCATATTTTTATGCAAATATCGACCGCCAAGATACTTCTAAGTCTTCACACGCTAGGAAAGTTCGAGGGTTCTATACTTCACTCGAATCAACCGACCTGCCCAAACCTGGGAGAGGTCAGAGCGCCTACCGCGCAAGATAACGGCTATTGAAAGTGATATGGAACGCCAGGGTATCATACAGTAGGTGGCATAGGGACAGCCGGAGTCTCAATTTTAGCTCCATATGTCACCCGTCATATCATATGGTCGCGTAACCTTCTCTGCCTGCACATCGACACCTGAACACTGCATTCGGGTTGATTTGCAACCATGTACAACGACCAATTCGGCCTGTACCTATTGAATCTTACCCCTCCGCCTCCAGTATCATCCAGATTACCCATTCATCCGACCAGGCACGTCAGGCTATACCAAAGTTAGCAGGAAGTTCCAATGTCGTCGGCTCCGCGGAAAACGTACCTATGGACACCACTTCGAGTCATACACACCTTGAAGTACTTCTGCTTGTTCGCAACGTTGTCCTTCACCCATCCCTCCGCCGCCCGATCAATATTCTCGCGCTTCTTCATCTTCTTCTCAACGACCATAAGAGCTCTTCTCTGCTGCTCTGACACGCCGACCAAGCCCATCTCTCCACGGATTGCAACGCGAGTATCTCTACTCGCTCTATGAGTGGCTGTGGTTGTCTGAGGCTCTCCACTGGCAGCGGCTCCCTCGATGGCCTTCATTCGTACTTTCTTGGTACTGGTCCGAGTCTTGGTGAGATTATGGCGACTGTGTAGGCTCCTCGACCTGGATTCCACGATGGTGCCGGACGCGAGCCGCATCTCCGTATCCGACACTCGCACCGCTTCCATTCCTTTACTTGTCTTTTCACCTCTCTCTTCGCCACCCGCATCGACATTCGTTTCTAAGGCCGAATCCCAGAACTCCAGTAGTTCGGATCCGGGATCCAACTTTATAATGCAATGGCCTTTGTCTTTCATGTGCCTCTGGATGCCCTCAACAGAGCCTTTTTGGACACCGCAGTAAAGGCATTCATGGTAGTGATAAACAATCATGGCGAGGTAGGTGATGAAGATTTCCACATCGGCCAGTTTCTCTGGTTCAGGAATGAAGAGCCCATGCTGGGATAGCATATGGTCGATGTTCGCTTCCGAGGTGGTCGATTGGAGGCTGCAGAAGAGACATTGCGACGGATCTAGCTCCTCCAGCTCCTCCAACTCCTCTTCCTCTTCAGAGCTGTCGGGCGAGGAGGAAGAGGCTTCGAGGGATTTCTCTTCAGCATGCCCTGCTGCGTGCCGTTCGTATGCTACGGTGGTTTCGGCCTTGTGGTTGCAGATTGTACATTTCAGGCCGGGAGGGAATGTGATTATTTCGGCCCTATTCTGGAATTGCGATAGAGAGATGGCGGGAAGTGAAGACATGCGGAGTCTTAGGTTGTGTAGGCTATTCCGAAGTAAGCGACCTAATTTACATCTGATGAGTTCACGGGTACGCACTGCCAATCTTCTCGCATATGTGCACGCTGCTCTGCGCTTGAGCCAAACGTCGTTGAGCAGGTGTTGCAACTGTAGCTAGATGCAGTTGCAGTCATGTTGGAACTCGAAGCAGTCGTGTTGGAATTCGATGCAGTCATGTTGGAAGTCGATGCAGTCGTGTTGGTGGAAGTTATGGTGGAGGAAGTGAGGTGGGTTTGGTTTGAGGTTGGAGTTTCTGCTCGGAGAAAGGGCGAACCGCGAAGCCAAGTGTTGTTGAAGGTGAATACCGTGGAAAGGCACCAAGGCAAGCATTATTAGTAGAGAGCATCAAGAGCATGGACCACAAGTGCCAAGGCAAGAACAAATGGTCTGACTCTTCTTTGAGGCTATGGTGGACAGGGGTTTGATACTAAACAGGCTAGACTCAGCGCTAGGAATTCGACATCAGAATGACTCATTTTCTCACGTGTTGAGCACGTGATCTTAATGGAGACAAAAAAGACGAGACATGCTAGAGGACATCGCGAATCATGCTTGTGTCAGAGAGAGGTTTTGATCGCTTCTTGGAACTATCCATTACAGAGTACTCCAATGAAAAAGTCAATTTGGTAGATTTATATTCGAAGACAATGACATGATGAAATAGAACCTGAAATGAAAAGCGACCTTCCAGATTAATCCGAACTGTGCAAGTGAAGATAGCAAGCGAAAATGATTGAACACCGAAAAGAATGGGTCAGATGGCTGAGTCGGAGCGTTCGTCAGAGTCATCCACCAACTGGGCACGTACGTAGTACAAGGGTCACTCGGAGTAAATGTGGCGAGCAAGCGTGGCAAGATCTCAAAGAAAGGAGGAAGGAGGAAGGGATATGGATCAAAGATATTAAAGATAGGAGGATAGAGGAAGAAATCAATAGATCAAACTTACCTAGCCGTCAACGTTTATCTTTCTCATCACGTGCCGGGCGCATCCCCGAGTATCCCCGCCCCCTTCCCTCTCCCAGCATCGCGTCTCCACCATCCGTACCCCGCAAACCCTAAGAACACCCTGCGCGGGGACGGGAAAGACGGCATGTCTGCAGACCAAACAATTCTACAAAAACACACCACTCATCGTTCCTCCTGAGCTGCTAGATCGCGGCCACTACATTTTGGGGATGCCCGGCTTGCATCCGTGATAGGCTGCGTCTTGCGACCAGATCTATTCCTCTGCTTCTTCTTCGTCCATATCTACGTGTGTCTTTTTCCGAAGGATGGAAGTTCAGGGCTGCTGTCCCGATAGTCGATTCCAGTGAGCGATGGCAAAGTGTATATATTTCCTTATTAGTCGCTTTCTTGAGTAGTTAGTTGCATCTGTCCCATTCATCTTAATACTTTCTCAATACCAAATTGCATCACCATGTCCCCCGTCTCCAGCATCAAACGTCCCATCCGCATCGGCGGCGCCTCAGGCGGCTTTTCCGACCGTGTGTTCGCCATTACCCAGCTAGCCAAGAACCCCGAGGTCGACCTCATCATGGGCGACTGGCTCTCCGAAATGACCATGACCATCCATGGCGCCGGCAAAGTCGCCAACCAGCAAAAAGCCGCCGCCCAAAAATCCGGCATCGTGAGCGCCGAATTCGGCACCACAGGCACTGGCCACCACAAAGCCTGGAACGTGGATGAGAGCGTGGCCGGCGCCATGTTCGCCGAGAACTTCATCGACTGCTTCAGGCCTGCCATCCCCTATCTTGCCAAGAATGGAACAAAGCTGGCTGTCAATGCGGGCGCGAGCGGTACGGAGGTTTTGGCGAAGTACGTCAAGAAGCTGTGTGATGAGGCGGGGCATCCAATGAAGGTGGCGTGGGTTGAAGGGGATGACGTTACGGAGGCTGTGAACAAACTTATTGCGAAAGGTGAGAAGTTTGAGAGTCTGATGCATGGGAAGGCGTTAGAAGAGCTAGGGCTGGATCCTCTGTGTGCGCAGGCATATCTGGGAGGGCTGGGAATTGCGGAGGCGCTGAGGCAGGGCGCGGATATTGTCATCTGCGGTCGTGTTTCTGATGCAGCTCCTGCGATCGGCGCGGCAGCGTAAGTTGTGTTCTCGTCTGATCTGAAGCAGGATTAACATCTGATAGATGGTGGCACGACTGGAGGCCTGACCAGCATGATGAACTCGCAGGTTCCCTCATCGTCGGACGTAAGCAAGTCCAAACTGTTAGATTGTTGATTTGAGCTGATCGACATCGCAGACCTGATCGAATGCGCTTCTTACGTTTGTGGCGGGTACTATTCGGGTTTCAAAGACTTGCTAAAGGCAAAGAAACACCTGAATGTCGGCTTCCCTATCGCTGAAGTTGACCATAAAGGCGAGTGCATCTTGACCAAGGAAGAGAACACAGGAGGCTGCATCACAGTAGGCTCTGTAACATCGCAGTTGCTGTACGAAATCCAAGGACCGCTGTACTACGGCTCTGATGTTGTAGCCGAAATTTCCAACATCAAGATGGAACAGGTTGGCGAAGACCGCGTCAAAATAAGCGGCGTGAAAGGACTTCCTCCGCCTCCAACTACAAAAATTGGGTATGTGAAGGATCTTAAATGAGAGAACCGTACTAAGAAATATAGAATCACAGCCCCTGCTGGGTGGCAAGCGGAATACCATATCTACATGGTAGGCCTCGACATTGAGGAGAAGTGTAAGTGGACCGAGGACCAGATCCGAGAATCTCTCGGCGAAGAACGCATCAAAGAGTTCTCGATGTTGAAGTTCCATGCCAACGGATCTTCTCCAATCGATGCCCGAAATCAGGATCTTGCCACTGTGGATTTCAGAGTCTTTGCACAAGCAAAAAGCCGCGAACTCCTCCGAATGGACAACCCACAGGGCTTTTTCAGACTTTCGATGGTCACGTTTCTCGAGAGCGTTCCGGTGAGTAAGACCCCTGAAATCATCTGAGCTCCCTAACAGTCCTTATAGGGCGCGTCGTTGGGCAACGACATGCGGCAAGCGGAGGGAAAGCCTTATTACGAGTACTGGGTGACTCTATTCCCACAATCAGAGATCATTCACCGAGTCCATCTTCTGTTCGGTGACAAGAACATCATCCCCATTGAAGCTCCAGTAAAAACAGAACCTTTCCTCAAGAAACAGCCATCATACGAAACAAAGGACCCCGTGGATCTCTCCACTTTCGGAGAGACGGTTAGAGCACCACTGGGCTATGTCGTTCTCGGTCGCGGTGGAGACAAAGCATCAGATTGCAATAACGGCTTCTTCGTCCGTCATGATGATGAATGGGACTGGCTGCGGTCTATGCTAACGATCGATAAGATCATTGGATTGCTGGGTCCTGAGGAGTACAAGAAGAAGCCTATTGATCGATTCGAGATGCCAAACATCAAGGCGGTCCATTTCTTGCTCCATGATCATTTGGATAGAGGGTACAACGCGTGCTCAACATATGATACTCTGGGGAAGAACTGCATGGAATACCTAAGGGCTAAAACGGTTGGCATCCCAAAGAAGTTCCTAGACCGCGGGAGAGTATAGATGGTAGCGTTCTTGTCATATTAGCAATCGTCAGGGAAATACAGCTTTTTAACCCTGAGTGCAATAGCTCCGCGTGACGAAGAAGTCACATCCCGACTAATAGAACTGGCGAACTTCGTTCCTTGGTGGCAAGATTCTTCTATTGTAGTGATCAAACCTTGAGGCTCACCTTCGATCTATATCATCACTAATCGAATATCCCTGTCTATTTCCCGACGTTGGTATATCGTAGATAAGGCTTGACTTCCTTGACGTCTCCAAACTTCTTCCTCGCGTCCGCTGTAGACACAGATGGAGGCACGATCACGTCTTCGCCGGCTTGCCAGTTGATAGGGGTCGCGATACCCTTCTTGTCTCCTGTCTGCAGCGAATCGATGACCCTCAAGACCTCCGAGGTGTTTCGTCCTGTAGAAGCGGGATACATCATCGTCAACCTGATCTTCTTGTTCGGGTCGATGATGAAGACTGATCGAATCGTGAACGCAATGCCCTTCTCGGCAATGTTGTCGAGATCATCCTGGTTGATCATATCGTAGAGGAAGGCGACTTTTCGATCGGCATCGGCGATGATGGGGAATTGGACGTTGGTTTGGCAGACCTCGTTGATGTCGTCGACCCACTTGTCGTGGGAACCTAGATCGTTGGCGCTCTGTAACAATCCACATATGAGCCACGAGGTTCGACTTTGAGTGTCGCGCCAGCCTTAGTGACATACCAGTCCAATCATCTTGACGCCTCGCTTCTCAAACTCATCCTTTAGTTTCGCGAACGCGCCCAGTTCAGTCGTGCACACGGGTGTGAAGTCCGCGGGATGTGAGAATAGAATGGCCCAACTGTTGCCGATGAAGTCGTGGAAGTTTAAGTCTCCGTGGGTGGTTTTGGCCGTGAAGTCGGGAGCTGAGGCTGTTAGTTCTTATCCCTATTACATCTAGCGTTGAGCGTTGAACCTGTTGAACCAAGCCGCAGACGCGGTTGCTCGGTAGGCGTAGAGATATAGCGGCGGAAAACGGGCACGGATGGGCGCTGGACGTTGATCTGGGGCCGTGCAAATGTGCGAAAGGCCGGCCTGAACGCTCGAGGAGCTACATGGGGGAGAATTGAAGCCATTATCGCGGTCTTGTATGTTGAATCGCGTGGTAAGTGGCAAAGCAAAGATTTGAGGTTTCGGAGCTTTGAAATGTTAGAATCACGTCATCCTGTCATCCGCGCACAGGCCGCCCGACAGCGGCCATCAGGAACCCCCGCCTCTTGGCCCCTTTTCACTCCTACCCTCTTTCTTTTTACGCAGAACCAGACTCTGAAGCCAATGAACAGTATGGTACCTGGTACTTATCCCATTCGATATCGTAATTGTCCATCTAATTACTTATAACAGTAGCAAGTAGGTTTACAAGAACGAACCAGGAGTCATTACAGTACTAAGCCATATGTCTGGACACATAGATCTGTCACTGCTTGGCTTCAATTTTGCTTAGTTGACACCACTGCAGGGGATAGCCTGGCTGCGAAACAGCTCAATAGTCAAGAGGCTGTCTAATTTGCACTGCTTTAAAATTGACGTCGCCTTTGGATCTTCTAAATCCTCAGGAGTTCTCCAAGCAATGGCGAACCAGTGTGCCTAGACTTAAGACCTCTCAATGTATGAAGAGATTATGTTCTGCTCATGTGTGTCCAACGGAAGGACCCTTGAAAACTCTTTCTTTTACAAAGTCAATTCTCTCTAATTCTTCATGACTGTCTTCTCTTCGTCTCTTCTCTCATTGATCAAACAACTCATCACGTTCTCACTCTCAGTCTCATGGACATCGTATCCAGGAATAGAGTATTTATGTTAATCGTATCCAGATTTCTCTAATAGAACCCACACTTTGCATCTAGTCTATCTAGTACATTACACGCCGATAAGTTGCATTTCCATGCAGGAGTTTCTGGATCACACCACTTCCTTCAACCTCAATTCACCAGAGGCGAAGAGGCACGTACGTCGTCTTCTTACGACCTTTTTTCGCATGGGTTACCTTCTCAGAAGCGCTGGGCTCCTCACGGACTTGTTCGCTAGGCTCAATAGCCTCAGTAGGCCTCCCAGGGACGCTCGGTTCTGTGTTCGTGTTGTCGGCCTTCGTGGCTGCAGGTTGCGACTCCAGAGATCGCGACGAAGTGCTGCTGCCGCTACTGCCGCTTGCGTCTCTCAGGCTGGGGAATTGCAACTCATCCCCTAGATCAGCCATTAAGCGGATTGGCCGCTTGCAAGGTATCGTAGAGACGGCTCTACCCGACCGTCCTCCGAGCAACTCAACATCTTCGGTTTTGAGAAGAAGCACTTTATCGCCTTTGTTTTGCTTCAGCGCCACCGACTTCCCGTCTTCTGTAAGGAGCCATTCCGCGCACTGAGAAATGCGATGACCGTAGCGTTGGCAGTGGTTGCAACGACCAATCGTGGCTGCGATTGTCTCCTTCAATTTGAGCAAGCATTCTTCTGCACCACGATGATCACCTGTGGACTGTCCGTTTCTCGCGAGATGACAGCTAACGCCTCGAGCAATTAGAACCGCAAGCGTATATACGCTGTCGTTGCCGCCATTGTGGCGATGCAGTGGTAAAATTCCATACTTTCCCATCAAAGTAAGAAGTCCAGGCCGCGGACCAAATCGCTCCAAGATTTGGGTGTCAAGGATACCAGAGATTGTCCCTACTTCGGTATAGGAGAAGCTCAATTGCTCACGGAGATACGCGTCTTCGTTCTCCCACGCATGAGTTACCAGAACAACGTCTCGATACCTAGAGCAAGAGGATGTCATCGATGACGACTCTGCTCCATCCTCGACTGATCGTTCTTCGTCCGGGATTCGGAGATCGTTGACGATAGTATCCTTGAGGTCATGCTTGGGCATCTGGATCGAACGTCCAAATTCGAACTTGTCCCCCGCCCACAGAGGAGCCCCATGTCTATCTAACTTCCGTGTACTAAGACGGGCCGTCTCTCGAGTCTGGTAGTGCTTAGCAGTAATGAACTGTAGCCAGTTCGATCCGCCTGGACCTGGATCTGTTTCTCGAATTGCTCGTGTGTCCAGAACTGCAACGCCGATTTCTGTGATGCAACCTTGCTTTGCATGGCTCTTAGGCAGCCAGCTCGCGCTCTCAATATCTATCGATACGAACACGACATCGGATGGAATGCTACATCAGAAGACTACGGTTATTCTGGTTCCATTGGAGGGTTTTGGCTTGAGAGGGGCTTACTTGGATTCTATGGTTGGCTGAAGGCGTAGCATATGCAATAACGCTTCGATGCCTGCTGTTTGGGTAAGGGGAGTAAAGGGTATGGAAGACATCGAGGTAGTGGTGGAGACGACAAAGTGGTAGTGACTGGATGGTGGGGTGTGTTGGGAATGACCAAAGAAAGCTGCCACTGTACGGGAGAGAACTTATATGCGCCATATATGTACTAACAACAGTGAAAGTGTAGGGGTCCCCGTTGGCATTCACTCGACGCAAGCGACCGGGTTGCTATTCGAATTTGACTGGCAACTCGTACGAGTGAATGGTGTAGAGGGTGATGGGCTTCACATACGGCCTAAAAGACCTATATTGGCCGAACTCCATTGGTGTATATAGACAGGTTAAGTATCAGGCCTCGAGTGTAGGCAGTTTGCTCACTCGATACCACTTTTCGGGGTAGCTCGGCTCCTTAGCAGCCAGTTAGTCAAGAAGCAGTCCGATTTACACTGCTTGAACCTCCACATCACCCTTGGAGTTTCAAAATCCTGTGGGGGAACCCAAAGGAGTGGTGAACCCACCATCCTCGAGAAAATCTTCGATGATGGGCGAATGTTCATCATACCTGATCCAACGGCCGGCAACGAGTTTAGTAGCATCATCCTGTCTCGAAATTTACTGAAGGACAACAGGCCATGCCCGGCAATCAACACGCCGTACAGCACTATCCATAAGAGACGACTTCGGTTTCAGACGGCCGCAGGGCCCGGAAAACGTTACCTCTACGGCACGCATTATTATCGGTGGTTCGCCGGCGTCGATACGATGTGCCCGGATGGGAGACGGACCGGAAGCAAGTGTTCAATGGTCCAATTTGAGAGACACAGGGGAAATGAGCGCTTAGGAGTATGCTGGAAGCCCTAGCTTTGGAGATTGGAGATAGCTGAGAAGCTATTGAGGCAATAGGAGGTCTTGGAGAGTTCCCTAATGCAAAGCCACCCGAGGAGGAAAAGAGGGTGGCCACGGTGGTGAGGTATACGTTGGCGACTCGAGCTAGTGTGTTGAGGATGAAGATGATGAACGAAGCTTGCGGACTGTGGAATAGAGCCCAGAGGCGAGTTATTCTGCTTCAGCACGATCGATTTCTCGTCTTCTGTGAAAAGAAATTTCGCGCATTAAGAAACTCAACGCAGGCGACCGAATTACTCTCCGAAATTTGACTGGCAGCTTCTACAATACGAGTGACCGGTGTAGAGGGTGATGAGCTTTATTTACGATCTACGAAGCCTATATTGGACGTCCTCCGTTGGTGTGTACAGAAGATAGGTAGGCTACTGTCGATAAGTTTCCACGCAGCATAGAGGTGCTAACTTGTAATTCATTTGCTAGGATGTGTATGAGCAAAGCGTTGCGCGCGGCACAAATCAAACTCCGGATGTTTGACAAATTCAACCGTCTTTTTAGACTACGAAATACTGAACGCCAGCCATGCTTTCGCTGATCATTCCATTTCGCCTGCCTCCTACCTTCGCGTCTGTAATGCGGACCGTGCTACCGGAGCGTTGGCCATTCATTGAATATTTGAAGCTAAACAAAGGCCGACCCAGGCTACAATGTACTCTGTGGTTAATGTGCCGTAACCGTACAATGCCTTTGACCCCATTTCTCGACCGCATAGTATGTGCTCAATGTCTGTAAGTAAAAGCTCATATAAGTTCGTTTTCCAGGATTCACGGTGGGCCTTTCACCAGATTGTCTGTCCTACTTCCAAGTTACTATCAGACATCCCACGACAACCATCATGCAGTCAACTCACAGCATTGCAGAGGAGGTTTTTAGCTCTTATCAAAAGGAGTTGATCGAAAACGGAGCCATTGGCAGCGAAGGATTACAAGAGCCTGACCTCCCTGTTCCTATTCATCCGCTTTTCGGGCGCAGCAGGTGGATCAAGGGTCAAGGCACATCCAAAGACTACGAAAGACTCGAACCAGCACTTCAACTAGCCTCAGCACTCATAACGACAGATTGCCTTTTGCCTTGGTGGTCACATCTTACTTGGGGCATAATCAAATTTCGAAACCAAGACGGCGAGGTCTACCTTGCGGACTCAGATGTCGAAGGCACACGCAGCGGGATTAATAAGGTCAAGAAGAACTTGAACACCCTTGCAGAAAACTTGACTTTGACGTTCGCCCCTCAAGATCACGAGAGCGCATTTTGTGATGCGAGAACAACGTACGGATGGACCACCTCGGATCGAAAGCATCTTGAATGGGATGTTCACCCCGACGACTGGCCTTCAAAACAGAAAACTTTCAACATCTGGAAGAGGCTGTTCTTTGAAAGCAAAGTTCCAGTTGTTGTACTTAATCGGGCATATCTCAATTTCCTGACTGAAGATTTTGAGCACGCCTCCCTATCCACGAGGTACCGATTCTACTTCATGTTCGCCACAACATTGGCACATGAGATTAGCCATGCATATTGGATGTTCTTCCGCGGTGCCGAATCGGACTTTCACGAACCACTACATCAGCAAGGCGACCAAAAATGCGAGCTGGGCTTCTCGTGGGAGCAATGGGCGTTCGGGCACCAAATCAATCCCTTGAGCTTCTTAACAGGACGTCGAGTACACGAAGGGCCTCTGACAACTAGTCTTGTGTTGCAGTTTCGCGACGGCGAAGAGACAACATCCAGGAAGAGCAAATTTGCTGAGTTTCCGGGAGTGACGTTCGAGCCTGTGAGTTCTACGAAAGGCGGCGCCCACTGGATCACCAATCTTACCTATCCAACAAACACTCGTACAATTTGGCGCGCAGTTCCAATGGAATGGATTGCAGAGTGGTTTTCGAAGTCTGTGTGGGACCAGCGAAGTAAATTGGAACTCGGTATGTACAGACCGCCCGATTTGGGACCCGGGTTCATGGTTAATCTTGAGGCCGCGAAAGACTGCAGGCTTACCGCTTTTGTTGGAGTCAAAGATGAGAACTTCAGCCGTGCGCGTTTGGCGAACGAAGCAATACTGCATGATTTGGGCCGGCAAATGTTTTCGGAAGATGACGAGCACGCTGAAGTAAAGTCCTTGGAGTCTGGTTTCTCTATTCTGGAGATTGCCTGACACTTCAAGCTGAGCCGTGCCTCATCCCCGAGCATAAAACCCAGTCTCCAGTATCTGGCATCCGCATCTCCAACCAATAGCGATCGTAGCCTCTCTCACTTCTTGTACGTTTCCCTTCCCATAATCCATATCAGCCCACCATCAAATCAAGTATCCCCATTCCAGCTGTGCATTCCCATTTCTGAACAAAAATTGACAGACGCCAACTATCACCCACGTGTGAGTTGCTATAACAGTCAGCGTACGTGAGTCTATCTTGGCAGCCTCCCGCATTAAGCCTCGGATTGGCTCAAGGGTCATGCAGCAACCGGGCTGTGCAAGGCGCTTAATCACGCAGCTTAACACCCCTCACAGACCAGAGCTGAGATCAAGTCCTAGAAAACCATTCTTCAAGTCATCCTTTCAATTACCTTCAAACTATCATTTCGAAGCCGGAACCATGCCCGATCACAACCATACCCAACCAAACATGCATGAAATCGTCGCTGAAGACGACAAGCGAGCTGCCTCCATTGTGCCGTCTCATCGCGAAGGGGCCCAGCTTGGGGCGGCCGACGACGGGATGCAACGCGTTTCCGAGGCTTCTCGGGGAGAATCAAAATTGTGCGGCATTTGTATCGAACTTGTTCAATCCTTTCCTGAACCTGGTACCTTTTCATCATTTCGCGAGTTTGTCAGACTTCCTCAAAGTGTTGCGGAACTTGAGGAGTCCGCTACTTGGGGATGTCCTTTTTGTAGCTTTAGATGGCAAGCTATTCCTCAGCGTGCCCGTACAAAGCTGAGGCAATGTACACAGGTCGATTACATGCCCCCACGAAAGGCATACGTCGGGAGGTTTATCATTGACTTCCGCTACTCCTACACCATTCAGACAGACCGGCCTAAGAAGATTAGCGAGGCATTTCATAATTCAGAAGACACCCTCAGGACAGAGTTGCGATTCAAAAAGGTAAAGGGTATGCTTCCAAAGAGTAAGACAACTACGAACTAGGTACACTCGGCCTCTAACAGATGACTCAGTCGGCGACTATCTAGGCTTGGGGCTGGCTGAGGATGATAATAGCAGCAGCACTGCAAGCTCAAACTCCTTCAATTGCATCAACACGTGGATCCAAACTTGCAACACCACGCATGAAGACTGTCAAGCAACCACCAGAGCTCTTGAATCAGTTCCAGACAGATTTCGACCGACGCGACTTCTAGATCTAGGAACTCACTCTACGGCACAACCCAGACTTATAGAGGTTTTACAATTAGAGACCAAGCCAGAGTATATTACTCTTTCACATTGCTGGGGCGACTATATGCCACCACGGCTAACGACTGGAAATCTTGATCAGTTTCGCCAAGGCATCGACCCGGTGAATTTACCACCAACTTTCAAAGACGCAATCGACATTACGAGACGCCTCAGCGTGAGATACTTATGGATTGATAGCTTGTGCATTATACAAGATTCGGAGAAAGACTGGAGACTTGAGTCGGCTACGATGGATCAAACATATGAACATGCTTGGTGTAATATCGCAGCTGCTGGAGCCGCGGATGCACGTGGAGGATGCTATTCAGACCGGAATTTGAGACACGTTTTGCCGCTTCTCGTGGCACTTCCTCACTCCTCGCCCGAAGCAAAATATCTGGGCCATATTAGCCGATGGGACTCTTGGGTCGACAACATTGAAGAGAGCCCGTTGCTGAAAAGAGCTTGGGTTGTTCAAGAACAGCTGCTTTCTACAAGGACTATTTACTTCACTCAACACCAGATCTTTTGGCGGTGCAAAGAGCTTAGAGCTTCTGAACATGAACCGGAAGAGCTGCAATCGTATTGGCTAGACTATCATGATGATAGCAGTGACGAGTCTCCCGAAGATCCTACGTATGTGCTGAATAGGCTTATTTCATGGTACAGACTGGTTAAGAAGTACACACAGTGCCAGCTCTCCATGCCCGAGAAAGACAAGCTCGTAGCTATTTCAGGGCTAGCCAAGCGTTATGGACATGGATCTAACTATCTTGCTGGCCTCTGGCGACATTTACTACCGGAGCAATTACTCTGGCAGACGGACCTTTGCCACGAGGCACCATGCGCCTCACGAAACCGTCGCTCGCCTTCTTGGTCATGGGCTTCGGTCGACTAGCCCCTACGATTTCGATATCGAGACGACGATTCAGACCGACTTCCTTTAATCGACATCCTCAACGCGCAAACCTCGCTCGCGGGAGGAGACCCATTCGGACAAGTCACAAGTGGGGTCATTGAACTCACATGCACTCTTGCGCAGATCGAAACTTCTCCAATCTCCCCCCACCCCCAGCTATACTCACTAGATGACTTCTGCATCAAGCTAGAAGGGTTGGCTGATCTCCTTCCCATATTCTCTGAGCCCGAAAACCAGAACGATATCATGTTCGGCCTATGGCTGGAGCCAACAGGACGTGTGCCTGGAGAGTACCGTCGGCGAGGGATGTACGAGTCTAGTCATCATGACCCAATGGATGAGCTGGTTCCGTTCCTCCAAACCCAGTTGGGTTCTGAAGCGTATAAAGAATATCACGGAATGAACGAACAAGGCTTCCACTCGTATACAATAACGCTCGTATAGCGAGTACGACAGCCGGCTAATTCTGTAATTTTTGATAATATTTTTCTTTTTCTTTTCCAATTCGGGAGTTTCCAAATATCCAGATCGGGACTCAAGGACTCGGTACCACAGTCTCCACGTCTTCGCTACCAAAGGCCGAATTTTGTTCGCGCCAAGTGGCTTTATGCCAGTCAGAGGTTGATGATTCACCATTGTTCGATCGAACTGCGCTCCAGGAGTTCAAGCCAGCAGCGTTCATTTCACCAGGGAGAACGTGAACTCCTAAATTCACTTTTCGCATGGATCCATACGTAAGAAACTCTATAAAACTATATTCCCATCCTTGTTATCTCTATTTCCCCAGACCCACTACACACACACCACACATACACCCACCGCATATACATCCACAGCACATAAACCCGTACCGCATACACCCACACCACATACAAACACTACCACACCACAAACACAACAGTTATACTCCAAAATGGCACCGGTTTCGTTCGTTCCATTGCCCAAAGGAGAAGGCCAAGACCTTCTCAAACAAATCTTAGGCCTCCAAGGAGATGCGACACCCATGTACGTACACCCCTATGCTACATTGCAACTCCATCACCTCCCTACTAACCCAACCTCCTCCAGCGACTTTCCAGATGCTATTTTCGCATCAATTGACATCGAGAGCGCGAGCTGGGTCCCAAAGCACCATGCCTCCTTTGGGGATGTTACCGAAGTTGGCATTGCAACCCTGGACACCCGTACCATTCGTAACGGTGCCCCAAACCTTTGCCAATGGATGCAGAAAGTCGAAGCTACGCACTTCCGGCTTAACGACACGGCCGGGCTCCGCACCAAATGCCGAGATTACCACGGCACGCCACTCTTCGCAGCCGACAAGTTCGAGTTCGGGTGCTCGACTTGGGCGCACCGGAACGAACTTAAAAACCAAATTATCGACCTTCTCCGCGTTGAGGATGAGGCTAAATTGTCCTCTGGCTCAGAGTCCAAGCCCGAGAAGAAGTACCGAGACGTGGTTCTAGTCACGCATGCTTGGGAGAACGAGGACAAGTACCTCAAGCAGATCAACTTATCGTACGAGGAAGTCGGAACGATAGTTTCAGTGCTCGACACCCAGGTCCTGGAATCATCTCCTTTCTGGCGCCAGCCGGGGCTTTTAAGGTTGATGGGTGGACTCAGCATCCAGCCGCTCCACCGTCATAACGGTGCCAATGATGCTGTTTACACGCTTGCGGTCCTCCTTGGAGGTGCTGTTAATCGATATCGATCAGAGAACCCCGATGTTTGCAAAGAGCTTAATTGCAATATTGAAGAGGGCCTAACGCTGCTTAAGGAAACTATTGCAGCAGAAGTCGGAGGTAGATGCCAGCATTGCGATCTCTTCGGCCATGAGAAGAGGTTCTGCAAGAAGTGGTTGAGCACGAACATGAGAGGACAGGCCGTCGACGGGAAAGTTGTTACAGTAGGGCCAAGGCCTGTCAAAAATTTGACCACAAAGGCCGCTCCTTTTAAGGCCGATGTGAAGGATGAATCCGAGTTCCCTGGGCTTGGGCCTGCAAAGCATTCGCGATCGGATTCTGATCCCCCGGGAAAGGTTTCTGTCGACCTTTGCAAAGCGCCCGGGGGCCCAAGGGCGAAGAAGGGTAAGAAATTCCAGAAGCTGGATTGGATTGCGTAGTCGCGATAGCGTACAGCGGAAGTACAGTACTAGGCCATACGTATGGGTACACGGATATCATCACTGCTTGGCTCCAGTATTGCTCACTCGACACCACTTTAGGTGGTAGCGTGGCTGCTGCGAACCCAGCTAGACAAGAGGTAGTCTAATGTACACTGCTTGCAAATCGACATCGCCTTAGATCTTCGAAACCCTGTGACACACGGATTTGGAACTGTCTGGCTCTAATCTTGCTCTCTAGACACCACTGAGAGGAGTAGCCTAGCTAGTAAGTAGCTGATAAGTTAAGGGGTAGTCTAACTTGCATTGCTTGAGACTTGACATCGAGCCAAGACTTACGAAACGTATAGGGGTACCCCATGTAGTGGTAAACGGGTATGCATAGGTTTATGGCCTGTCACTGTAAACCTAGGTGTGCCTTGAGATTCCGGGCACATGCCGACTTGAGGTAGCTTTATGGGAAAAACGTTGAAACGCGACTAGCACCAGGAGGTACAATCGCTCTAAGGCCTTAAAAAGCTTTAGCACGAGACGTAGCATAAGAATCAAAGTTTATCTCCTTTCAAGCAACGTACCCCTTGGGAGATGCGATGAATTAAATCAAGATATTGGTAAGGTCAAATGATGACCACGGTGCGTGACTCTGCCGTCTGAAATACTCCTGCTCTTGAATCCACAGACCCTATACTGCCTGAGATGAGCAGAGTTCCAATCCGCTCGAAAGAACCATGGACCTCAAGCGACCTCTTCAAAACAAGGGACACCAAGAAGTCCGATCTTCCCTGCTGTATGAGGCTCATACGAAGACAGAAGACCGGCGTCGTAGGGCTCGTCTGACCGGGGCCATCAGGATCCAAAAGGTAGTCCGATTTCATAGCCAATCGCGAACTTGGAAAGGAAATATAGTGGACGATTCTTTCCACGTCATCGTGTATCTCAACATCGCGTTCAAGCACACCCTCCGCGACCAGGCCAGATATCTTAAGCAAACCGTGATCCATCAATCCGAATTCGTCGATCGCCGACCCATTGACTTGACATTTTTCGATTGTGCTATAATGGGTGTGGGGTGGTCGTTTTTCTTCATAAACAGTATTCACGTCAGTGAACAGGATCTCGTCCCAGTAGCTAACATACGTTTCCACGCTCGCCCAAGACCATGTCGGCGCGTTCCGGGGATATGGCCTTGGTTTCTTCTGCTTCGACGTTGTATAGATCACCCACAGAAGGTCATCGCTAAGTGTTTCTTCCCAAAGTCCGGCTAGGTATTTCGACTTCCTCCTAGCGGCCATTTGTCTCGCCAAGCCACTGATAGCTGGCAATCGATCTTTTGACTTGGTCAAAAGAAGTGCAGTATAACTGCAGACCATGGTGCGCCACAAGCGTGCGCCTTGGTAGTGAACTTCGGTATGGTTTTGCCTTTCGAAGTCGGTCCCATAGTCTGAGAGCTTGTCGGCATACTCGATCTTAATCAGAGCTACCGGTTGTGCAGAACCGGAGCCGTTGAATCTGATGGAGCCGCACTCGCACTGGATGCTGGATCTGCATTCCAGAAACATTTCGTACCGGCCAAAGTGGAGGACGCGAGTTGAAAGCATACGTTCTTGGTACACCCATGCTCTGCTTAGGAGAGGGTAGTACGTCGCGGTCGGATTCACCATAAGCGCGACATCTTTCATCTCAGCTGGGATCATCTCAATGTGGTGATCGATTTTCTCCCGGAAGTAAAGACAATAGTCCTCCCCATCTGGGGTTTTGCCCGAGACTTCGACATCTTCCGTGCGTGAGTAAAGACCCCCATGGCCGTTAGCAGAATGTGTCGCAGCAATCGTCAAATGACCATTACTGTACACGGAAGCCATCTTAGCCGATTCGATACTCCAATCGCTCGCAGAGTCCTGAATTATGCACAATGAGTCTACCCAAATCCATCTGAAGCCTAGGGTGCGGGTCAACGCTATGGCATCCTGGAACGTTTTCGACAAGTCTTCCCAAGCTATTCCCTTCATGCGTGCTTCCAGAGTCGATGTGGTAGTCGTGATGACGTGAGTGAGGCCCCAGCAATGGCTGAGACAGACATACTTGCCCATTGCGCCTTTCGTTTCAATCAGCTTTATGACCCCGTCATCGAGGCCAACGTCCACCACTCGCGTAGGAAGGTATGGAAGCTCGGGAGAGTCGCAAAGCGATATTGGTGTGCAGTGTGTAACGACACAAGAGGAAATCCAGCTCTTGATAGTAACTAGTGCCGTCGTAGAGTCGGTCCGCGGCGATGTTCTGCTGGAAATGGGAATGAGGTCCCAAGAATCGGGGATAGGGCAGTCATCGTCTTCGGTAGCAAACAGTTCAACTTCGAACCATCGTCCATCTGCTAAGAAAAACGTCAAGTTCTTGTTGGTATCCGCTTCATCCGCTTCCTCGGCATGACTAGGGTAGGAAAAATGGAGGCTTCCGTGCAGTATATCAGAGCGCTTGATCCCGTGCAGATCAAAACATCCGCGGCATCCAGATCCAAGAATGCTGCAGCAATAGCATGACTTGGCTGAAATCTGCAGCTCATCCCAGGTAAATCTGGGGACGATGTGATTGCGATTGCCACGCCCTTCATGGGACTCAGCTATACTAGCAAATTTATATTTCCCTTGAAACCTATTACAAATGGTGCAACTCATCTTTGTGGACAGAGTTTCAAATCTCTGATGAATTGATATACGTGGAAAGAGCTGAATCTAAATGAACTTGCATACGATAGCATACATTGGCTTGGTCGCGATTCAGAGAGGTACTGGAACTGCTCAGATAGGGGATGATTTGACATCCGCGAGGTCGTATAGAGTAGAAAAGCCGAACTCAGGACGGGGGAGGGTTTTTGGGGGAAGCACCTTGACAGTCGCGAATGCTCATCAACAGTTAAACTTTCGGTTCAATCTGCATTCCCTGATAGGGTCATTGCATTCAAATACCTAAAAGTGATGTGAGGGACTCCAAGCGGCGACACAAGAGTTTCACGCACAGACCATCTCGGCTTGCACTTTAGAGCTCCAACGACTCAAGCAAATCCTGTCATCAGCAATGTTTTCGCGCCCCTCTAGCTCTCTGATCCGCGGTACAGCTCAAGGAAGATATGTGTGCCAAGCCTGTCTCCGCGATGTCCGGACCAGGCGCCAATTGGTAGCCAACGCCCAGAGTCTGCGTCTTCAGAGTCGCGCCCTCCAAACTACGACAGCTACGGAAGAGGTCACGCCGTACAGGAAGCAACTGAAGGATGAAGCCAAAAGACAGAAATTAGAAGGAGGATCCAAGCCTGCGAAGAAGAAGTCGAAAGCCAAGGATTCAAGGCTGGAGAAGTGGGAACTAACCGTGGGAATCGAGATTCACGCCGAGCTCAATACCGCCCGGAAATTGTTCTCTAGTGCTGCCACTGCAAGTAGTGACGCGCCAAATAGCCATGTTGCATTATTCGACGTTGCGTTCCCTGGAAGCCAACCTCATTTTCAGCGGGAAACCCTGTTACCAGCCTTGCGTGCTGCTATAGCCCTCAATTGTACTGTTCAGCCGAAAAGCAGCTTTGATCGGAAGCACTACTTCTATCAAGACCAGCCGAACGGGTATCAGATTACACAATACTATGGTAACTATGAAACCTCAATTGTTCATGTAGCTATGCTGATGGGTGGCCGCAGAACCCTTTGCAAAGGACGGCCATATTACGCTCTTCGACCACGATGGTATTGCTCCGGAAGACGGGAAATCGATTACGATAGGCATAAAGCAGATTCAGATGGAACAGGACACCGCAAAGACAATTCAAGCGCCACCTTCCACCCATCTCCTTGACTTCAACCGTGTGTCTCACCCGCTCATCGAAATCATAACCCTGCCCCACATCCACCATCCTTCTACTGCCGCCGCATGCGTCCGGAAAATACAAACAATCCTGAAAACCATCGATGCTGTCACGGCTGGTATGGAGCTAGGCGGTTTACGCGCCGACGTGAATGTTTCGGTAAGGGAGAGGCATAATACTACTGGGACAGGACCAGAAAACTCATACTATGGCGTGACGGGACTGGGACAGCGGACAGAGATCAAAAACCTGAGTAGCTTCAAGGCTGTGGAAGATGCTATTGTCGCTGAACGAGATCGCCAAATTGACGTTCTGGAGGGTGGCGGGATCATTGAGGGTGAAACTCGAGGCTGGACCCTGGGGAGCAAAGAGACGAGAAAGCTAAGAGGCAAAGAAGGAGAGATTGACTATCGATACATGCCTGATCCGGATCTCGGACCTGTGATAATTGGAGAAGTCAGTTTCAAGGTGTCGTAATGTTAGGCTCTTTGCTAACAGTATCCAGGACCTTGTTCAAGCTCTTCGAAATACTCTACCAAAGCTTCCTGATGACATCGCAAGCAAGCTTGTTTCCTCGGCAGAATATGGACTTACAATGAAGGATGCTAAGACAATGGTTGCGTTAGACGATGGCGAGCGGCTTGATTATTATCTAGACGTAGTCCAACTGCTCCATAAGGATTTAGAAGACGATAAGGCACTACAAGGCTCCGTTGGCAGGGTTGCAGGCAACTGGTGAGTCATGACCTGTCTCTTGACTATCGACATTGCAGTTACAGAACACTTACGAACTTCAATAGGGTCCTTCATGACCTTGGCGGGCTCTTCACCACCTCGGAGGAGGTCTGGTCAGACATGAAAGTAACATCACAGAGCCTTGCAAGCATAATATCTCAATTGCTCCGCCGTCATATCACAGGGCGTACGGCAAAGCTACTCCTCGCAACAATCTTCCATGGAGACCAACGTACAGTTCGTCAGATAATTGAAGAAGAGAACATGACGCTTCGGCCGATGTCCCGCGAAGATTATCTAGCTGCCGCCAACACCTTGCTCTCGGACAACCCCGATGTCGTGCAAGCAATCAAGGAAAAAGGACAACACGGGAAGATAATGTTCCTAGTTGGGCAGATGGTTCGTCGCAGCGAAGAGGGAACGATGGAAGCAAAAACGGCAGAGAGTATATTGAAAGAGCTACTGGACATACCAAATGGCGAATAATGCGGCAGTGGCGGCATCGCGTAACATGAGATGGGGCTTCCCATCCAGCCAAATATTGCTCTAAATCGCAGGCTTGCAGAGACGTGATTTTTGGTTTTCGTATTGGCTTTCTGTCTTGAAGGCCGTTTTTCGCATTTTTCCAGTTTCCATCAGGCCGCTTCGATGAACCACGGACGTCTCAAGTTGGTCTCTTCTTGGATAAGAGGTGCAATATCGTAAGTTCTGACTTGGACAGATTGAACCTCGCACCTAAGCAGTCTTGACCGCTTACGGTTGCTCCGAAAGCGATTTGAAAAATTGCGGTTCACATATCAGAAGACGCATCACTTGTCCTTTTCAACAAGGTGACGGTGTTGAAGGTGCCGCAGAGAGCTATCGAAAGTGCAGAAATGCGCGTCAAAAGCTACTATGCCCGAACTCAGACGAACACAAATTTGGAGACATTTTACGCAGATCAGACGCCACCAGTGGTCTATTGGGCAATGTCTAGGGCTCTATAGCGTATATGGAAGAATAAGAACGAACCCACAGCTCTTTATTACGAACAACGCTGCCGCAGGCAAATAAGCCATCATGGGCTCCTCAAACGGGTGTCAAGAAATATAGCGCCAATATCCGATCTAATATAAGAGGTGCTGCTCTTTCCATCGTCTGCCAATCAGCCACAGAAACTCAGAACCCGTCAAACGGCATTTGGAACCTCGAACATCAATGCGATCCACCAACGCCCCGCTCAATCCTCCCCCAAGTCGCGCAGTCTATATCATAGACTATTTCAGTCCCGCACAACAGGCGTAAGCTTCACCATCAGCGGCGGCTTCTCCCACAGGGTATACACCTTTTGGTCCATCCAGTTCATCTCCTTGTCCAGCAGCTCCAGGTCAAAGGCCCAGAAAGTTCGGGCCAAGGCGAGGCGCATTTCAGCGTAGGCGAGTCTGTATTGGTGGTCAGTCGTAAGTATCCCTATATTAAACTTGGACGAGGGAGATATTACTTACTGCTTCCCTAGGCAGTTCCTTGGACCAAACGAGAACGGCGAATAGACGGCCTTCTTATCGGCAGTGTACCGCTCGTCTCCTAGCCAGCGCTCCGGGACGAAGGAGTCTGGGTCGACGAAGTTGCGGGGGGAGTGGTTCGCCGGGTACTGTGAGATATACACGGATGTCTGTAAGGACACATGTCAGCAAAGATCCACTATCAAAAATCGACCACGTCGAACTTTGTATTCTGTCCTACTGAAATACCCCCAGCAGTGACAAAAGAGAACGGCACTTACACCCTCAGGCACCCAATGTCCACTAATCCTATCCCCTCCCTTCGGCACCACCCTCGGAAACCCCGTCGGCACCGGCGGATAATACCTCAGCCCCTCTGTGCACACGGCAATCATATACTCCAGCTTATTGACCTCCTCGACCGTAATCTCGCTCGCGCTCTTAAACCTGCCCCGAATCTCCCTCACCATCTTCTCCAGCACGGCCGGGTGCTGCAGCAGCAACCACGTCGTGCCCGACAACGTCGTCGCCGTCGTCTCGCTGCCCGCGACCATGAACACCGCCATGCTCGACTCAATCTCCCCCGTCGCAAGCGCCTTGTGCCCCGCCTCCTGGTTCTGGACGACGTGGGTCAGGAAGTCCGGTCGGACGGTCTCGCGCGCTATGCGCTGCCTCACGAGGCCGAAGGCGCGCTTGATGAAGTCCATTTGCTTGAGCAGGACATCTCGCGGCATCATCCGGGCCACTATGGGCTTGAGAGACGGGAATCGCCGCATGGTAGACGAGAGGCCCAGGCCTTTGACGAGGAAGAAGGTCAGGTTGATCAGGGGGTGGTAGCCGCGGTCCCTCAGGCACCCGAGAGGCTCGCCGAATGTCAGGTCCGCGATGACGTCGAAAGTAAAGCAGTTGTACCACTTTACAATGTCGGTGGCGCCGTCTGCCATTTCCTCCTCGAGGCGGTTGATGAAGAGGTCGACGTAACCTTGGATGAGGGGCTCTTGCTCTCTCAGCGCCTTGTCGGAGAACGCGTGCGCGAAGTTGCGGCGGAGCCGTTGGTGCAGCTCTTCGCCAGCGCCGACGATGCTGGGGTAGCCGTTCGGGTAGGCCATGTACCATGCGCTGTCTTTTAAGTAGGGCGGGGTCTTGTTTTTGCCCGTGCGGAAGCCGTACACGTCTTGCCAGGCCGTCTCACCGGAGATGAAAGAGACTTCGGTAGGGGAGAGGCGCACGACCTCGCCGTATTTGGCGTGGAGCTTTTGCAACCATTTGACTTGGTCGCCGGTAACAAGATGGTAGATATAGGGGCCCCAGGTTGCGGCTGCGAGCTTTTCGCCGGGAATATGGGACAGGGGGTGGAAGTAAACGTTGTAGATAGCGATACATAGGAAGTAGGACGGTATCTATTACAGTTTAGTAACCCTCTTCCTAGGGACGGTGCTAGCATCAGAAGCTCAGACACACGAATGTACCACTACCCGAATGTCCCTGTTGATTGCTAGACGACGTTGTCAGGATTCGACCATGCCAGAGAATTAGCTGACAAGAGCATATGACAGCCCAGGTCTTGCGGCGTTAAACCTTGCGTCATATCCAACTTTAACAGCTCCCGAGACATCTCAAGCAGTGGCACATAGTGTACCCAAGTTATCAACCAGGCACCGAATATGAGCACATACGATTAGAAAGAGGGTCCCCAAGATGGTTGCGAGCCCTTGAGGACTATACAAGGCCGAGCTTGAGACGGGGGCGTCCATAGTGATGCCCATGGTCGATTGTATGGATAACGGAGACAACAAGCGGAGACGATGGGAAGAATGGGAGGCGGTGCTCTAATATATGTGCCATTTCGACAGTCACAATCTGGCGTCAGCGATGCTGACGCCGGCATAGGGCGCTGTACTGTTCGTTTGAAGTAAGAATCAGACGATCCACATGGTAGGCCTGCGAGAGTAGCCGCTTCTATTTCGCTCACGAGATGGTCCAATCTGACCCCTGACATTGAGGCCGCATGGAAATATGGAATCAAGTCTTATTCCCAGGATCTGCAACGCAGGGCTCCGAGGCATCTAGGGAGAGAAGGAAGCCAGGCTATAAGAGCAAAGACAAAACGATATGAATGAAAGAGCGGGGGAATTGCCCCCGTACGAGATCTCGTGCGAGACACTATATTCAAACCAAAGGGAAACGATATATTCGCTTCTCAAAGACCGTTGACAGACACCGTTCCGCGATGTTGATGTCAAACAAGAACCCCTAAAGGGAGATAACTCCGGGGCATCCCTCAAGCATTCTATAGCGCCATGTTAGCGCTGTTTCTTTCTGGTCCACAGGACGACCATTATAGGCTATCTTACCATTTCTTATCCCGTTCAGCAAAAAGCTGATTGGGACGCTAGGTTAGCTAGGCACCCCATCGCCATGCTTACCTCAGCACTACTTGAGGTCGCCTAATAACCTCTTCAGGCCCAGTCTAGGGAATGCCACGGGCCTAAACGCGTTCGGAAAAACAACCGAGTGATCTCGCCCGGTGAGCCGCAAGTGGATACAGCAACGTGCACATGTAATCGACATGGCGCCTTTACAAAGCGTACAGTCTTATGGGGTAACTGGTGGGGTAGCATCTCTCTGTAACCTCTGTTCAGGGATGTATTTCAGCTCCTGAAGCCAGAACAAGCGTGGGTGGTGAGTAGAGACTCCAGAAGCCTCGAAGAGGTGTCTTTCGGGAATTGATCGAAGCATGCATACTGGTAGCAGGAGTCTCTTGTTTTTGCCGCAGACCAGGACATTATTTTTCTGATAGAGCTCATCGGGCTTGATGTGTCTCGAGACGCTTCTCACATTCTGAACTGAAAGGCTGCTATCTTAGCAGGCCTTATGGTCTGATACTCTGTTAGGCCACCCCAGGCGGTGGTAGATGGGTTTACGCTGACTGAACCTGTGGCTTCTGCGCCAAGTGATCGCTAAGACATCGAGGTACTCCGAGTAGTAACATCGATATACTCCGAGTAGTAACATCGATATACTCTGAGTAGTAACATCGATATACTCTAGGTAGTAACATCGAGGTACTCCGAGTAGTATCAGGGAGGTATGAACGGACTCCTTGTCACAGTAATACACGACTCTGCCTCGAATGAGAGCCGAGCCAAGGTGCTTCTAATACGTGGCAATGATTTTGAATCGAGAAACTTTTGTAAAGCAGTCTTTGTAAGAGCGGTACATAGCCTCTACTATCCGAAAAGAGCTTCATCGCCGTTCCTGAAGTCTCTCGTCAGCACGTTACATCATTCAACCATTGAGTCCGAACAGTGTCATCTCATACTCCAAGGGAAATTTGACAAACGACTTGATATGTATTCGTCCTGACTCCATCGAGATCCTAGTCTTAATAGACGGCGCTTCTGTGAACGAAAAGATCGAACCGAACCATTACTAGCGCCCATCCAATTCCCTCTCACCATGAAAGAGCATACAAGCCCAAGATGCTTGCGGTTCTGGGTATCCGTTCCGTCCGTAAACACTCACCCCCAGATTATTCTTGAATCCCCAAATCCCCCTTGCAGCCCCGACCCGCTCTCAATATGACCAAAGCCCATCCAGAAGAATCCGCGCCGTGCTCGCAAATAATTACTTCTTCAACTTGCTCGACGACGACGCCGACCTCGCCGCCGATGGTCTCGCAGACGACGAAGACCTGTCCACCACATTAGCACAAACCCCCAATCATCTTACACATCTCAAACCCCGTAGAGCAATCCACTTACTGCGCTCCCTGCGCCTCAGTATTCCACCCCAACCGACTCTTATACGCCGGGAACGACGCATAGCTCCACGCCTTAACAAGCACACTACCGCACCGCATTCGTGTCAGCCCCAACATCCTCACCCCAAAGCGGCGGGGGACAGAAGTAAACACTCACCTCTGCGTCTTATCCGCATACTCCTCCGACCTGACCTCCTTGACGCCGACCTTCATGCCGTCCTTGGTGAAGACGACGTTCTTCTTCTCCATCTTCTTCACGCCGCGGTCCGCGAGCTCGTTGGCGTAGATGTACATCTGGATGGTATCAGAAATTAGCCTTGCGCGCTGATGGGATGGGAACATGGAGGTAGAATTCGTAGAGAAAGCGGGTGTTTTCGTACCTGATAGCCAATATACGCCGCGCCACCCACAAAGGCGAACAGGATCACTAAGGGGATCAGATTCCCGAGCGCGCCCATAGCTGCGGACGAGGAAAGTGGTAGGAGAGGCGTGGTCTGAGGGGATTCGAGGACGTCAGCGGGGCGACTTCGGTGACGGCGGTGCGCGCAAAGCGACGTGGGTGTTGAAGCTGGATACTGAGGTTTATAAAAGACTGGCAGAGGAACCGTAGAAGTTGATCAAGTGAAACACCAGATTGCAGGTCGCTCCGGTCCTCGCGTGCTATTCTGGTGGGTTGGCGCCTCAAACGATCAGCCCCCACCTCCCGTTCTCGCTTTCTCCCAGCTGAAACACGCCCAGCTGGAGGCCCCGCGCCACACCCGAGTATCGCTTGGCATTAATCACATGCAAGTGTTCCAATTGGGTTTCGTGTTAAGATCATTTATTTATCTACATCCGCTTTCTCGTTATTTACCTCTTCCGGCTTAAGCGCTGATGGATAGTTATCTTTTCATAGTTAAAAGTGAGGATAGTATTACAGCACGCTGATGCCGCTGGAAGATGTGCCTAACGAAGAGAAAAATCGCTCATGATGATGACCCCCAGTACGGCGTCCGCAATCCCACAAAATTCGATGCTGAATGTGCCAGCCCATCTCCTGAATCTTCCTTCTTTCGCTGTCCCGCAAGCTATTCGCGCACGTTAGCCATGGCTGCTCTCCGGTTTGATTTGTCTCTATTGCTTACCTCTAGTTGGATATGGCGATGCACATGCACTAGCCAGTCCACATAACTCTGTGCCTCGTTGTTCCGGTCTTCGAAAAGCAGTCTCGCAAACTCATACTCTGCTCCATCGAGGTTCTGTCGCGCCAGCTGCAGCGTCAAGGCCTTCGAGCCCCTTGCATCCTCGAGGTACTGCAGAATGTTCCGGACCTGGGCGTTCAAGTGCGTCTCAAGGACAGGTAATGTGGATTGGAACGCATCTAATTGCTTGAGCGTGGTGTTTCCTTCTCCAAAGAGGTCCTCCAAGAGATTTGGTGAAACCTGCGCGTGTATCCACAAGAGGCACATTTGGCCGTTGTCGACAATGTACACACCTCCCTCTTCGACCTGTGAGTACGATGCGCGGGTGGCGTCTGGCATCCGAAGGTAGCCATTCTCGTTGGGGAAGCCATCCTTTTCGTCAAGGTTGTGAAGCGATAATATCCTAGGGTACAGGTAGAGTGACAGTTCCAGACACCCCATCGCCTTAATCATCCTCATGTCATGAACTCTGCGGTCGGTGGGCTCCTTGCCTCCCTTGAAGGATCTGGATTTGATCAGTCCGAGGATGCACATGCTGAACTCTTTCAGGTTCTCGGGCAGAACCAGTTGGCCAGGTGGGTTGTTGCCGGTGAAATTCTTCCTGTATCCTGCCAGAATGTCCACCGTCTTCTCAGTGAGGGCCCCTCTAATATCTTTGAGGGGCTTCTCCGCCATACGAGCTGCAGCTTCTTTCGCAATGATATTGACCACCGCATCTTGATCCACAAACTTCATACACTCCGCAGCGCCTTCAGTGACGCTAGCGACGGTGTTGTGGCATCGCACCCTTCGTTCCCCATTCGCTGTTGTGTAGAGTAGAGCGCTCTGGAAATGAGCATCTAGTTTCGGATCTAGCTTGCCGTCATAGCTGAACATGACGCCTATTGCCTTGTCTGCATCAATCACGCCAAACTCGAGATCGGCTCCGAAAGTGTGATGATAGAAGTTGCCGTGATACTCCGAAACCTGGAGGCCATTGGAGCAGCGAACTTTCATTAGCGCTTGGTAGCCCGTTTCTCGCGTCACAGTGTGCTTGATCTCTTTTGACAACTTTAGCGTATCCCGTGGAGAATGGAAGTTCGGATAGTAGAAGGTTTCGCCACCAGTCACGGCAGACACATGGCCTAACAAGATGTCAGCTTCGTGCTCTAATATGTGTTTATTCTGTGAAATCTGCTTGTACGTACCAATAGTAGCTATATCGAGATAGCCACCGCTGGGCGCTGCCATGAAGAAATCTGCACCAATCCCGCTTTCGACCATTTTCGTTGCTATCTTGCGGTATCCGGGATGCTCCGTTGTAAGCAGTTTTTTCTCCGCGTCGCTTGCGTGCATACTTCCATTATCGCGCATGAACAGAGCACCCGGGCCCCAGGTGGGAAGAGCAGCTAGGGAGCATACTATTTTCCCTCCCGTTGCAGTCAATGCAGAGACAGCTGCATTGAGCGTTGGCAATAAGGCTGGCTCTGGATTTTTGACCTCGCGAAACATACTCGGTAACTGCGTGAGCAGTGAAGTGATCACAGCTTTTGACTCTTCGGGATCTACGAATAGGCCTTCGCTCAGTGGTACAAAAGGGTCCTCAATATCAGGCATTACCATCATTTGTGCCTGGTCAAGGCCAGCACTAAGGTTGTAGAAATGTATCTCCTTGTCGAACGTTACGATGCCTACCTTTGCGCCGACTGGTAAATTCCGCGTAGCTGCAGCGTCCGGCTGGTCTGGCTGTTTGTCGGTGCTTCCATATAGAGAGCTTATTATTCCCTCGCAAAATCCATCAAGGAATCCGCGGTTGACTGCTTCGGCACTGACATCGATCAGGAATAGCCACCGAAGCCCGACAGGCTCCTTTGCCCAGTATTCTTTTGGTACCATAAACTCCACCGTCCCCATTGATAGTTCAGGTCTCTGTTGTCTGTCCACTCTTACGCCGGACGGATCTGTTGGGGAGAAATATTCCCCTGGAACGTCGTTCGGAAATGTGCACATGTTACATACAAATTTGCTACCCCCAGATCGGAACGTCATGAAAGGGTTGATGTAAGCTCTACATCTCCGACACCTCGGAGGTCCTGTTTCGCCAAAGTCGAGTACTGGTATTGGTTGTTCACCTTCTTGCTGGGGCGCAAGAGGCTGGAGGATCAAACCTAGGGGTAGAGCAGTTGAGGCTAATGCATCCGAGGAGGAGGGGATATTATTCAGAGTCAGTCTTGCAAATTTCGGCGACGAGTTTCCCTGATCGAAAGCAACGAAAGGAACCGCAGCCGGAGGTGGAAGATGCTGCTCCATGGTGGGGTACACGTGGTCCAGGTAATATTTCGCCGGTATATCTCGAGACCTGGGTACACTGGGAATATGTTCCGGGTCCACGCGACCTGCCGAAGAGGAGGCCGCAGCTCCGCCTAGAGGAGTGCCGGACCGCGCAGCGTGCTGCATAGGAGTAGCCGCATTTGCAGGAGTGAACGACTGATTCCCGACTCCTGCTGGGAACTGGGACATCGCAGGCGTGACTTGCGGGCTACCCCACTGGGGTGTACCGCCTAGCTGAGGTGTATTTTGGTTTAGGAACTGCGTGGGAGTTCCCATATCCCCCTGGGGCATGCCATTGAAGGCCTGTGAACTGCCACCCGGTCCTTCAATGTTGTGATATGCATGCCTGTCTTTCTTCTTATGCGCCCTCGGGTAACCCGATGCCTCCAATCCCAAACCCATACCCCCCATTTGTTGTGCCAGACCTGCCACTTCTGCCTCGTTCGCCGCCGGGGGTGCTGGTTGAGCGGGGAAGTAGCCCTGCTCCTGGGCTGGAGTAGCTGGAATGCCACTGAGGGGCGTCCCTATGTATTGATTTGGAGGGGCTCCGTATGTGGGGGATCCAATTTGCTGGTATCCGCCAGGACTTGTAGCCACAGGAGGCCGGAACTTGGCAGCTTCTTTCTTCCTGGGGTTTGGCGGGCCGTTGAGACCTGGCGAGCCTACCGGGGAACCTAGCGCATGGTACATGGAGAACTCGGACATTTTGGCGGTGGTGACCTGGGAGGGTTCTGGCGGTGCGGAGGTCACCAGCGGATGCTGGCACGGTGGAAGATTCGGTCAAGGGGTCGTAATCACAGGCCGGGCGATGGGAGTAGATCGCGCAGCGGCGTTCGAAAGAACATATCCTAGAAAGGAGTCCACGAGGCTTGTGCCCGAGCAGGAGGGTGCACGCGTTCGAAGTGATGGTGGTTGTGGAAATCTGGGGTTTTTAATTCTAGATGCCCCTCCAATCCGGCTTAGCTAGTGCCAAGGACACTCTGTCTCCTTCCAAGGTTAACATGGAGCAATATTGCAGTCTGATACACCACTACCAGAGCACTCTACCTAAGCAGTATCTTGAATCAGGAGCCACAGCATTGGCTAGAACAGGGGTTCAATTCACCGCTGATCAGATCCGTGATGATAAGATAGTTTCCTTCAAGGTTGAACCAAGCTCACATATATCGACCGCTCAGCCAATCATATCAAACGTAACGTGCGGATGGAGCTGCTGTTATAGTTCCGAATTAAATTGACCAGGAGCACCTCAAGCCATCCAAACGGAAATAAATAAACTGAGAAATATCACAGTTTCAGGTAAGAGCTTCAATGCTTGAAGGTCCAATGATACCTCATTCTAGTGTGCTTCCGCTCAAAATTGATCGCCCTTTCAGTAATATTCGATCGGTCATAAGCAAGGATGTTTACGCTCTTTCATATTATAATATTTACCTTTCTATTAGCAGTACATTCATCTTATTACCCCAATCGTACAGTACGTCCCAGCATTATCTAAAACTCCGACGACTTGGAAAGAAAAGGCCGGTGGGAGGGTTGTAATACATCAGATGAAAGAAGTAATGTGAGCTCGCTGACCAGAATCTACACTCATTGTATGCGCATTGTCCCTCTCTGCGTCTCTCATCATGGGTAGACGTAGATTGGACCGCACGTAAGCACGTGTCGACGCGCCATCGCGAGTATCTGAGCATTGCTCAGACCAAACTCGCGGCCGATGAGGTTGAGTCGCCCTAGAAACCACTTCCTCTGGTTTATGGGCACAACATCTGTATTCCCAGCCACGAAGAGTGGCCAAACGAGGAAGTAGCCCCCTAATGCTTCAGCAGCTAAGTTGGTGTCAGTATTACCCACACCGACGGAGTATCTCGAACTAACCTGACTGGTCCTGACCGAGCTGCTTCGCCACCGGCTGCAGGTCGTAGTTCATGTGGAAAGGAACACTCGCTGCAATCTCGTCCGTCATGGCTTGGATGACGAAGCGGGCGCGCGCGCACTTGCGTTCTATCCGGTGGTCCTCCTGCTCCAGTGCCAGCCATGTGACGCACCCTAGAATGACGCTCTGACAAAATATCCGGCTGACGCGGTAGTCGTTGACAATGTTTGCAATGAAGACGTCTCCGTACGTGTGCTGCGGGCCCGGCCATTCGTTCGCATTTTCCACATCCTCCGGCATGTCGTACACCATCTTCGTCGTTCGGAAATTCCAGTCGTCAGGCAGCGTGTGAGCCCAATTCTCGAGGTTCGCGTCTACCATCTGTGCGTACTCCATCAAGGACAGCACTTCCACTTCGGTCTCAGGAGTTTTTTCGCTAGTGAGGAGGTCGTGAGCGCGCGTCCGCACGTTTGGTAGGTCGATGGATATCAATGTGAGGCGGTTTGCCGCGTTTTCTTCGCTGTGCTCGGAGCCAATCCAGCCGTACTCGCCTGGAAATTCTGTGACTGACATCGACCGTTGCACGCAGCTTGTGATCTGTGTCGGATTAGCTCAATTGAAGCCAAAGATAACAGGGCGCTCGGGCTACGCACCATCATTGTCCGCACAGCTCGGAACACACTATACGAATACGGGTTCTTGAACTGTTCATTGCCTCGGAGTTTGACGAGAGCCACGGCTCCATCAACGTGGTTCGCCCATGCGTTGACCGTTTCAGCGGTTGCCATGATAGCCTGTACTTCAACGTCAGACGAAGCATTTTGGAGTCGCTTTCAGATAGCATACCTCATAGAGCGAGAACAGCAGTACTGCTAATATGGTAGCATCAGATTTGGATTCTACTGGGTCTTGCAGCGCCACATTAAGCTTGGTCAATGCTTGACCATACGCTATAGACGCTTCTTGTAGTAGATTTTGCCTGCCAGGGTAATTTCCTAACGTAGAGAGTGCAACAGCATGTGTAGCAGAGTGGAGGGCGGAGGAGGGCGATTCTTCATTATACTTTGGGACTAGCAATTCAAGAAATCCGCGCATGCTCTCTGCTTGCTGCGGTAATACAACGAAATTACGGAAGAAGAATGCGGTGGCTTGAGCCTCCGTCGACGGTGGGAATACTGCAGGTACTGCATTTCCCTGTTGCCATAGGTAGGCCTGGAACAGTGTGAGATCTGTGGGAAGAAGGTAGGGAGGGGAACCGTCATTCGCCGGCAACGTCTGTGAATGTGGACTCTCTGAACGGAGTGTAAGAGTCGAAACAGGACTCTGCTCGGAGGAAGAACGAGGCGATGCTCTGCCCAGAAGGTGTCAGCCCGTGTTGGAAGAATTACGTGGGAATCGCAAGCACTGCTCCTTTGGGAGCCATACGCATGAATACCGCGAAAAAAGCGGTTGAGACTTAGATAGAGGTGATACGGATGACTTTGAGTACAAAAAAGAGGCAGATACGGATGCTAGCTACTCACTTTGAGGACGATCCTTGGGAGGTAGATGTAGCCCCTGAAGCTTTTCTTGCTTTACGCTCCTGCACTATGTTCTCATCTCGGAAGATAAGGTCGAACTCATCCTGGTATCCTATGTAGATATCTATGTTAGTACGGCCGTAGCATCCAGAACAGGTAGACGAACCTGGACATGTACGACCAGATTTCTTGCACTGGGTGCAGATGGGACGTTTTTCATCACACTATGCCACAATCAGCACACAGAGTGGAAGTCGGCGGATGAAGAGGGTTGCCACATCGCAAGGTCTTCCGTTCAGGACCTACTTTAATGCGGCGGGTTTTGCACATCTGACACCCCCGGCTTGGCTTTCCCGTGTACACCATGATACGAACTGAAGGCAAAGTAGAAAAGAGTGATGACTCAGACGTGGAATTTTGCCAGGCACGAGTCTAGCATTGATCCAGATATTGGAGCCTCAGTACAGGCAGTCCACGATAGAAGTACGCTATGAAGAACCTCAGGGACACACTCCGCCCCGAAGCACACGTCTCCCATTCAGACTTTCAGACGCCCTGGGAGTAAGTCCTCGTAAGCGATCGAAGCCTGAAAGTGATAATAGGGTATAGAACGGTCGGGCCGAGCACAACAGGTAAGTTGAGCAACCGGGGAGACGATGATGGCGCGTCAATGCGAGGAGAGAGCAGTGTGCCAAGTGCACTGGTCCATATCTAGAACCGCAGAATGGGAGAGCTATCAGGCCAGGCACAACGACACGCTTCGGTTGGCCGAATGATACGAGAGAATTGTACCTGGGGATAGGGCGCAATCGAGGTGCTTGACTGCAAATAGCCATCGGGGCGTCGGAGCGAGAGTGTCGCCGTTCGGAGTCGTTCACCTGCGAAGAGTGACTTTTCGCAAGCATCACGCATTGCGGTTAGCCTGCCGTACACTGACCACAACGGTTGGCTGTGAAAACCTAGGACGTCTGTGCTCCCTAGTGGCGCAGCAGCTAATTGTAAGCAACAGCCCTGCCGTCTCGAGCATACGAGCTTCCTCGAATGCTCAAGACTCATTGCTGCCTGTTGGACTGCAGTGTTTCGTATGGCTTGCCGCAGCATCTGACGCAATCTTTGACACTGGACGCCTCTACTCGCATCGGTTACAAGTATTCGAAATTACCTTCTCCAGGGGTCATCAGCTTGCGACCCAGTATCAACTCGTCGCAGATGTTTCAAGTGAGAGCCTCCGCCCTGAGCCACGCTCCACTGTCTCAATCCGGATCCATTGCGCGCATGCCACTAGCAATTAAGCTTCAATGTATGCTTGTTGACGCGGTTTGTGGCTCGGATGGCTGCGGGAACCAGCTGAATCTGATATAATGCTCGCTTATCCTGCGAGGCATACACACGGCATACTTCTCCTGAATCCTGACATTGATTCGGTTCTATTTCTGTCGCTACCCCCTTCTAGCGGATGTTCTAAGGACAGTCTTCGGGCCCGTCGGGTCCGGCGAAGAGCTTGTCGGGTCCGGCGAAGAGCTCCCACGTGTCTAGTGCTCTAGCACAAACATCATTCACAGCGGACTGTTTCCGTACCTATGGAACTATAGAATTAGCTATTGCATCATATATCGAACATGTACCAACCTAACTCTGGGTTGCAATCTACAGAAGCCCTTCACTCCCTAATACTGTTATGAAAGCTGCACACCTAGCTCAGCAACTAGATCCGTTATTGTTTTATAGCATTCTGCAATACGGATGGTCTAAGCGAGAAACTAGTCCCAGTAGGATTGGTGGCAGACGTGTTCGTACTCACGCATACCAGTATAGACCAAATCATATTCGTATAGACTGACATTTGTTTCCAACACACACGTCAAGTTGCAGACTAGGCAAGCAACTACGCTCTTCACGACGCTATTAATTCGAAAAAATTACAGTCATCAACGTCAAGATTCAGATTTATCACAGAACCTACAGTACCCTGTATATGGTGCTATGGCACTTACATCATTATCATTAATTTAGCATATACGGCAACTTTCGCCGTTCCATTCATTTTTTACTTGTTTCAACGTTTATAATACTGAAACTTAAACTCCAAATTCCAGATACCACACCCCAATAGAACTTCCACCAGACCACCCCATCTCTAAACTGTTCTATCCAAACCAGCACCACTAAAAGACTTCATCCAAGCCTCTCAATTCTCACCCTCCAAGCTCCCGCCGTATACCCAACACAAGTCTTCCCAGAAGAGCTCACCAAACCGCCATACCCTCGTCACCAGAATCCTCACCTCACCAACCCCATCTTAACAAGCCACTTACACCTCCTCTTCAACCTCCTATCCCGCCTCGCCCTCCGCCGCCACTCCTCAATGCCCCTCTTCACTTCCTCAACAATCTCCTCTCCCCTCAGCACCTCCCTCCCCGCCGCTCTCCCCACCTGCCTCTCCCCCCTCCCAACCCGTCGCACCCCCCTCTCCTTCCTTCCCCTAACCGCATTCGACCTCTTCAACCCACCCACCCCGCTCCCCTCCCACTCGCCTTCCGGCACTGTCAGCTGCGCTAGGATCTCTTGCGCTGTCCCCCAACCCTCCTGCGCGTCCAGAACCAGCACCGGTATCACGCCCACGTCTGCCTGCGGTCGCAGGACGGGTGTCGGCGGCATGATTACCATCTCGATGGCGTACTCGTACCCTTGCTCCTCTAGGTGCACTAAGATCTCTTGAGGTGTCCCCCAACCCTCCTGCGCGTCTAGGTCCAGGTCCAGCACCGGTATCATGCCCACGTCTTCCTGTGGTCGTAGGACGGGCGTCGGCGGCATAGGGCCCAGGACCGGCGTCGGCGGCGTGACCGCGATCGTGATAGCGCAGTGCGGGTACTCCTGCGATCCCAGAAACAGAAGCGGTATCATCTCCTCGTTGTCCTGTGCGAGCAGAACCGGCGTCGGCGGCATGGAGCCGTACTTCTGCTTCTCCGAGCGCGCGAGCTCTTCTGAGCGCTCTCGTAAGTAGCTTTTCCATTGTTTCAGGAAGTGGTGGCGGGTGAGTAGCGAGCGGGCGCTAAACACTTTCCAGGAGGCGGACTCTTGCGTGGATTCGGAAGAGGTGGACGGGGTGGTGGGGATGGCGGGCGGCGGTAGGGCGAAGGGGATAGAGAGCGAGCTGGGTACAGAGGGAGATGAGGTGGGGAAGCGGGCGTGTTGAGCATGGCGGTGGAGGCCACGAAGCCAGGCGCGGATATCTCTGATCGATTTGTGCGAGGAGCGTGGAGAAGAAGAAGACGAGAGATAGGAGTTGATGGAGTCAGGCGACTCCTCCTCGACCGAGTCAAAAGACGTAGGATGTTTGTGAGCAGTAAACTTTCTGTCGCGCCCAAGTGCCGGCTTCGCGGCCTGGTTCGAGGCGTGCTGGTGGGTGGAGGCCATGACGAGAGTAGTGTAGAACTAGCCTAGGCACATATCTATTCGTGGAAGGTATTGGAAAAGAGTTGGAGTATGTGAGAGGTATTGGAGAGAGGTACACTGTGTGTGCGAGTTGTCAAGAAAAATGCAGATGGCAGATTGAATATATATCCCGTGTCGATGCGCTCTGATGTCGGTACCATGTTTTGATGTGGACCTTAATTCATCTTACCAAGTTGCTTTCTCTACATCGTGAAGATCGGCGCAATGTTTCCTTGGGTGGCTGCGTTCAGGTTTCTGGCCCTGGTCCATATGAGTGGGCGATGATTCGGTTCCACAGATGAGATGGCTTTGGTGAGAATCCGATGGTACAAAGTTCGGGTTCCATGGCTAGGAACCATTACAACATTGAGAGTGGTACTTTTACTGTGGCTTTGGCAAACATACAATGTCTTATAAGAGACAGTAGATCAAACTTGTACATATTAAGCAAGGTAGCTTACGATGCAGTTTTAGAAACGAAGATAGGAGGACTTCCTACGGACTTTTGAAAATCTCGATTCAGCCATGATCCCGTTCTTGTCACTGCTTAGGTTTCTTCGGTGCGCTCTGATAATGCGAACCTAGTTTACGTTGCTCTCGAGCACTGTCATGGTTAGGCGGTTGGATGGCTCATGCATCCGACTAGGACGTATTTGGGGCACTAAACTGCCTGCCAATTCCTCAGCGGCTGCACTTTTGTATTGGCTTTCAAAATACGTAACCTGCTGGTACCGTGTTAGGTGTCCCAAGAGTTGATGACCAGGGATCAGTTCGACTGTTTCCTAGAATGCGTTAAAGAGCCAGAAGCAACGGCGAGCACCTCAGAGTACAAGCGAAACAGAACAAGCCGGATAGTTGATGCTAGGCGCATCGCTAGTCTTAGCTATGCATACACGAGAAGACAGGTTACAGAAGGGGAGGGGGTAAGATGCCACGGTTGGTGACAGAAAGGGACAAACGAGCTCGGAAAGAGACGCTATCCAATCTAACCAGACACCCTCGTCTACGCCAACCAGTTTCCATCTTCTAGACTTCCACGCCCACGTGTGGTATGCGCCGTCATGCGATTTCGTGCCAATCGTGAATTGGATTTTACAAAGTGTTTGGGGTATTTTGATCGAAAAGGGAGAATAGTGACAGAAGGTGAGCTGAGAAGAGCAGCCAATCTACAGCGTCGCGGATTTTTCGGGGGCCGGGACGATGCGTTCTGGCGCAGTCGATGGTCGTTCCGCGGGCTGACCGTTGCTGTCTGTGGAATCGAAGGTTGAGCCCCGGCGAACTTTGAGCTTGCTCTCGGCATGCTCTGAGATTCTCGTGAGCTCGCGGACGAACGACTGGCCCCACCACGCGCTGGAAGTAAAATTAGTGAATGGTTGGAGGTTTGTGAGAGCAAGTTATCTACCTCGTGTACTTGTTAACGTATTTGGCCATTTTCTGATAGTTGATGGCACGCTGTTCATCGCCCATGGTCACAGCGTCGTGGATCGCGTCAGCCAACTCTTCCGTGTTCCACGGATTGACTACCAAGCTGCCGTTCAGACTCTGTGCTGCTCCTGTAAACTCTGACAGTATCATGACTCCGTGACGTTTCTGCTGCGTAGCGATGTATTCGTAAGAGACCAGGTTCATGCCATCGCGGGTGGAAGACACAAGACAGACGTCAGACACGGCATAGAGAGCGATCAGTTCGTCAAATGAGACGGATTTATGCATGAAGTGGATGGGCATAAACTCGATCGTGCCTGTCAATGTTAGTAAGATAGTGCAAACTTCTATCTTGAACGTACCGAATTTGCCGTTGATCCTTCCCACAAGCTCATTCACAACCGCCCGTAGATTTTGATACTCCTCGACGTCCTGTCGACTAGGTACTGCTACCTGGACCAGTACCACCTTGCCTATTTGATCAGGGTGCTCCGTGAGGAAAACCTCCAGAGCGTGAAGCTTCTGAGGTACACCCTTGATGTAATCAAGGCGATCTACACCCACGATGAGCTTGACACCTTGAAACTTTCGCTCTAGGGTAGCTATGCGCTCTTGGACTTTTGGCTTCTTGAGACCTTCTTCGAACTTCTCGGGATCAATGCCGATAGGGAATGCGCCGACGGTCACGAGCTTGCCCTGGAACTCAACCCCATTTGGCGTAGTGGGCATTCCGCTGCCAACAAACGTTAGTAAATGCATCTTCAGGGAACAAAATCAGTTCGGAGTAACGTACAGTATTCTTGAACAGCTGCTCAGGAAGTGGCGGGCGTAGTCGTAGGTATGGAAGCCAATGAGATCGCAATGGAGTACGCCGAGTAGGATTTCGTTGCGGACTGGAAGAATCCGATATATCTCACTACTCGGGAAAGGTGTATGTAGAAAGAAGCCTAGTTTGACGTTTTTCTTGGAGGTTCCAATTTCCTCACGTAGCATGGCAGGAAGCAGCATGAGATGGTAATCGTGAACCCAAACCATATCGTTGTCATTCACATCGGCGGCAATTGCTCGGGCGAACAAGCGATTCGCTTCGGTGTAGGCATTCCAGGCCGACTCGTCGAATGTGATTTCTCCGGGATGATAGTGGAAGAGTGGCCAGAGGATGGAATCTGGAGGACAGTTGTTAGCTTTGGGTTGCACGACGCAGACTGCATGTGTCGCAACGTGTATACGAACTTGAGAAGCCGTTGTAATGCCTGTCGGCGAGCTCGTCGTCCAGCATGATGGGTACCGCATTATATTCGTCCTTCAGCCTCGCTTTCAACTCGGGTATCTCGTTTTCGGGCACCTCCAGACCTGGCCAGCCGTACCACTGGAAGGTGGTGGACTTGGAGAGGCCGCTCAATCCGCTGACGAGACCCCCGGAGGACATGGAGAAATCATATTTGCCCTCATCTGATCTCTTGATTGTGATAGGCAACCGATTGGAGACGAGGAGCAGGCGGCCGTCGGTCTTGGGCTCTTCTGTAGCAGCCGGCATCTTGCTGGAGAGAGGAGGAGTCCAGGAAGCTAGAGCTCGTTAGGCGGGGAGTACAGAAGGGTCGTGGTGAGCTGTCTCTGTCGGTTGTCCACCACAAGAGGGTTTCAGTGAATGACTGGTGGGAGAATTGGTGGAGGTGACGGAAGAATGTTCGGTTAGTTGAGGTGAGGTACTCGGGCTGTTCCGCGAGCTATACGGCGCGGAGTGTGTACGAGGGATTTAGTAGTCCGAGGCCGGCGAGAGGGAAATGGAGGTCACGTAGCGACGGATTGGCAGGAGCAGCGGAAGAGGTTTGTGGAGAGAGAGAGAAAGCTCTGGTTGAGACAAGCAAGCAGCCACTCTCATGACCGTAAATTGACGTCGCTGGGCGCAGGGGGCATGTGTCAAAGCATGGCAGTCAGTAGCGGGGTCTGAACTCGCCGTCAAGGCTTGAGGTCTGGCAACTATACCAAGATTTCTGGTATAATCACAACGCCCAAGAGGCCAGCTAGCCGTCTTCATCTGGCGGTGCAGCATCGGGCATCCATCAGTGAAACCCTGCAGGTGCACAGTGTGCCGCCGCAGAACTGAGCCACAGCGGAAGAGTCTCCCGTGTCTGGCTCGTCAAAAGCTGCGTCCCGCGAGCACTCCAAACTGACGCAACCCACCCCGATTTGTCGTATTCAAAACGGAGTACATTCCTTAGCGTTTTTCTCCGTGCACCCCCCCTAATTTTGTAAGCGCGCGCCTAGGATTATTAGATAGGTTATATATTAATTTTTAACTACTTTTTAATATACCTATATTAGCTATTAGTAAGGCCTTTTATATATATATTAAAGCTTATATACTAATAATTTTTAGTATTTCTAGTGTAAGTTAATAACTTAATCTATAGTTAAATCCTCCTCTCTACTAGCATGTAAACCTAACTCTAGAATTAAACCCTAATATTTATTAGAAAAACCTAAAACTGCAAAAGTTAGGGCTATTAGTACTTAGTAGCGAACGGCGTAAACTTCTAGTAAACTATATAAATTATATAATATCTATATAAACTACTAGCGCAGGTAATATTACTATATAGACTAGTAGTAGTTTACCTATATACTATATAGTCTAATAATACTTAATTATTATCTATTATTTTAAACTATTAATAATTTAGTTCTATAGTATCTTTTACCTAATTAGCCTTAGTAGTGCTAGAGCTAATATATACATGCCCCATATATAATACTACCTACATCCTACTATAAAATAATTCTATTTACCGCTCTTTCCTCTCTATAGTAGTATAAGGCGGGGGTAGAAGTAAGTAGAAATAGTAAGTACTTAGGCTAGAACGTTTAATCTTTATTCTATAAATAGTTAGTATAGTAAAGTTAGGGCTGTAGTAGTTAAAAAGTAGATTTAATAAATGCATAGAGAATAGGTAGAAAAGATATAATCTATCTATTCTATAATTTAGCGCTAGGTCCGGCTTATAAATTATAATTAGGATACTTAATATATTCTTAGGTAGACTCTTACTATATTACTACTAAGACCTATTATTTAAGAGTTAGGCCGCGGTATATAACTATCTATAAATAATAAAAAGTATATAACTATTCTACTACTAATATAAGCTCTAGCAGTAGTCTCTTATATTTATATTATAGAATAGCCTCTAGTATTATAGCTATAATGCTACTACCTCTATAGCCCCTTCTTTCTATTTACTTCTTCTATATCTCTTATTTCTCTCTATATTAGTATACTTTACTTCTTCTATCTATATTTTAGGTTACCGCTCCTCTATTTATAGTCTCTCCTATTATACTTCTAACCTTAGAAGTTAGGATACTATTATTTTATAACCTAGCCTATAGTATACTTATGCGCTAAAAGGTAATAAAAATATATACTCTCTATCTAGCAGGGCAGTTATAGAACCTAAAATATACTTAAAGAAATAGGCTAGAGTCTCTTTTAGAATGTAAAAATATAGAGGGCACGCTATAATAATTATAGATAATTTTATATAATCCTAAATAATCTTATATAGTACTATAAGAAGAGTTAGAGATATTAGAGTAGAGGTAGCTTTATTTTCCCTCTCTCTACTGCATTATTATATAGTAGATAGTTATCTATTACTAGTATATATAAGGGCTAGGTTGTCCCTATAATACTAGATTAAAGTATATCTAGCACTAGTAATAGAGTATATATTCTATCCGCCCGCTTATTTTCTAAGGAAAGTAGGGCTAGAGAAGTAGTAGTTAGGGTAGAGTTAAAAGCTAGTAGGGAATATAGATATATAGTTATATATAGTAGTTAGGAAGATTAAGAGCTATGTATATAAAAGATTATACTAGAACTAAGGCGCTATTATATAGAGTAGAGCGGGAGGGATAGAGAAACTTAGTAGAAAAAAAATTCTATAGAGTAGAGCGGGAGGAATAGAGAAACCTAGTAGATAAAAAAGCTTATAGAGTAGAGTAGAAGAGATAGAGAAGCTTAGTAGATAATATAAGCTAGTAATACTAGAGTATATTATCTTTACCTAATATAGCTCTATAGAACTATGCTAGTTTAACTACTAACCTAAATATTAGTGCGCTATTAGCTTTCTATTATAGTAGATACTATTAGTAAGCTATACCTACGTACTGCCTCTTATTCTCTATATTCTAGCTTCTTAAATAAGTTTCTACTAGCTTTAGCCTCTACTATAATTTATTAGTATATATAATTTTAATACCCGCTATATTTTAAATAGTTAGCCTTAAGTTAATCTCTACTATAACTCTTCTACCTTTTTAACTCTTACTACCTTCTACTACTCTATAGTATAGAGAAAGAGATATAGGGCAGGCTTTTATATCTATAGAATAGAGGAGAATAGTTCTATTATATATGCGGGCAGGCGCTAGAAATTTAAAACTTAGGCGCATGTATTTTAACTAATAGTTACTATATACTTTTTTCTTAAGTATACTATTAGAATCTTATATAAGTGCGTCTTTATAGTAGTGCGCTATTATTACTAATAGTTATTCTTAATTAGCCTTAGGTTTAATCCCTTATATTATAGCTTAACGCGCTAGGTATTATAACTATAGAATATCTCTAAATAGGTATTATAAGACTAGTAGTATTTTTAAGCGCGTGTAGTTTAGGGGGTTTATATTAGAAGTAGGTAGATAAGTAGTTTCTAAGTTAGAGCTTAGGGCGGAGGTAGGCTTTAAGATATAAGGTATATATACATGCTATACATTTATTAAAAGTTAACTTAGTAGCAGTGTAAGAGTATAGAAGGTATATAGAAAGTATATATAGGTAGACTTATATAGTTCTATTTAAGGCCGCTTTCTACCTATATATATACTAGAAAATTAGTAATTTCTTAAGAAGGTACTTACTATACTAAGTATATACGCCTTCTATATCTACTTTTAGGCGTCTCTTAGATAATATTAGAGAAGTAAAAGATAGTAGAGTTAGTATTCTTCTCTTTATCCCTTACTATGTAAGTACGCATAATTTCTAAGGCCTTCTTAATGCTAGTCTAAGCTATAATTAGGCCTATTTTAGCCTTATATAAGGCCGCCTCCGCTACCTCTAAGCTATCTAGGTCTCCTATAAATAATACCTTCTTTATAGTATTTTCTTTATTCTAGTTAACTTTCTCTACCTAGTTTTTTCTATTATTAAAGTAGTATATATCTAATTTATCTTTATCTTCTATAAGATCTATAGGCTCTAGTTTATTAGATAGTGCTTTATATTTATTCTTTAAGGTTGCATCTTAAGTCTCTTATTCTAATACTACTATTTCTAAGTTCTTCTCTTTAGCCTTAGCTATTACTAAGGTCTCCGGCAATAATAGCGCCTCTTATATACCTCTAGTCTTCTAGCGTATTAAGGTCTATAGCTTATCTATAAAGATATAGGTCTCTAGTAATAATAGCGCCGCTTATACGCTTCTAGTCTTCTAGAATATTAAGATCTACAGCTTAACTATAAGGATGTGCTTAGTATAAATTTAGACTTCTAGTTAGAGGTTATAGTTATCTTTCTCCCCTTTCTCCCTAGATGTAGCTGCATAGTAGCTAATAGCCTTACCTAAGGCGGCGTAATTTAAGTAGAATAATATTAGGTTTATAAGGCTAACTTTAAATATAGAACTATCTTTAGAGTTAATAAAGTAGGCACGCATTAGTAAGAGAACTAAATGCAGGTTAGTAAATATATAATCTTCTTATATATAGCAGCGGCGTATATTTTAGGTCTTAGTAGTAGTAGAAGGTCTTTCTAACATCTATATTAATAAGTATAGATTAGAATATACTTAGTAGGGTAGGTATTAAAGTATAGCTTATATATATAATTAGTGCTATACTACTAGTAATATTAAGCGTATTTATAGATATATTAACTTAGAGTCTATAGCCCTTACGCAGCTATACTACTATACCTTCTTTACCTCTAGAGTATTTAAAGCCGCTCTTATCTAGAACTATAGGTACTATAAGCTTCTTATACTAGTAAATAGTTAGTAGATATAGGTGGGGAAGTAGTAGATAGATTTATATAGGCCTAATTCTTAATAAAGAAGCTTTTAGAGCCCTTTCTATAGGCCTTCTTTACTACCTCCGGCATAGTTTTTATCTCTAGCTTATTAGACTAGCCGCCCTTTATATTATTTAATTCTTAACTTAGAACTAGGTATAGTAAATACTTATATATAGACTAGATAAGTGCGTTATATTTAATCTTAAAGTCTATAATATCTTTCTAAGGGCGCTAGAGAAATATAGTAGCTTTCTCTAGATTATCTCTACTATATATAGTATATAGCGCTTTAAAGTAGTCTATATAGCTATTAATATAGATAGTAATAGTAAGGTCTACTAGTCTATTCTAGTAGACTGCTATCTACTCTATTATAGTAGCGGGGTTATAGTAACTTAGGCTATTAAGCTATTAGTAATATAGTAAGAAAGAGTATAGTAAGGCTTATATATAAGAGTAAGGTTAGAGTTAAATTTTACTTACTAGCCTGCTTAGTTATTAGTAGAGAAGGTAAAGGTCTTTACTAGCTATAATATAATGCGCGTCTACTAGGTAAAGTAGGTTTATAGCCTTAGCTTAGGTAATAGATAATGCTACGTAGCCTAAGAAGTTAGATAGTTAAGGTAGACTTTATACTATTGCGAGAGGGTAATAATCTCTAATTATAATTAATTATATTAAGTGTTAGAGGTAATAGAGTAGAAGCTGCGGGTAATACCGGGCTCTATAAAGAGCAGTCTTCTAGCGTTAGGGCCTAAAGATAAAGAATAATATATGCTACTTTAGAATTAGAGAAAGAATTTAGGTCTATTAGATAGGGTAGTAGGTCTACTAATAGAATACCTCTTAATATTATTAGAAATGTAGCCCCTAATATTAGCTACCCTAGGTATTACTTTAAATAGTTTATAGGGCGTAAATCTTAACTAGTGTAACTAACTTATATATACCTGCGCGGTATTTAAATAAGTAGTAGCCCTGCTTAATAAGAAGGAGTATAATAGAATTAAGACGGGTAAGATAATATAAGTAGCGGGCTAACTCTAATTATAAAAGGGAGATATATATAATCTCTAATTATAATTAATAATCTATAAAAGAGAAGGGTTAAGCGTATAGGTAGTAAGAAAAATTAAATTGCTAGTAATTAACTTATATATTAATATTTTTAAAACCCTATTATACCTTATACTTAAATATAGACGCTATTATAGAATAAACTACTATATTTAGGGGTCTAGACTAACTATATATACTACCTACTATATAACTTAAGCACGCTTAAGAGAAGCCTTCTACCCGCTATCCTCTATCTCTATATTATCTGCCTCTATCTCTACTTTAATATTACCTATCTTGCCTATCTCTATCTCTATATTCTTCTTCTCTATATTATCTATATTAGGCTTAAATTCTAACTTAAACGCTTTACTTATCTTTAAATTAGTTCTATAGTTAGTAAGTTCTATTATATATAGATTAACTAAGTGCTAAAAGTCCTCTAGATTAAAAGGCTTTAGTAGATTATAGTCTAACTATTATTTATAGTTAATAATATATTATATATAGATATTACTTAAGAGGTTTTAAAGTATTATTAACTAGTTAGCTGCGTTTAGTTAGAGCGGGTCTAGACTGGTGCACTTATCTATAAGGCTAGCGGATCCGCAATCTATATATATTATAGTAGGAGATAATAGTTATAGGCTAAAGTATTTATTAGTATTTAGGTCTATATAGTAGACGTAACTGTATATATAAAAGAATTTTAGAAGAGTAAAGATTAGTATTTTACCCGGTAATATATATATATAAGTATTATAAATAATAGAGTCTTAATAGTATTACCTAAATAGCTAGAAAAGGGATATTATATTAGCAGGTATCTATAGAAGAGGGAGTACTTACTTACCTCTTTAAGTAGGCTAATGCTTACTAACTTTTCTAGATAATTTATCTTAGTATTATATCTTATAGCGTAGGGCTATAAGAGAATTACATTCTAACTGTGTATAGATAGGTGCAGCTTTAATTAATAAAATACTTATTCTATTAGCTTAGTATTATTAGCTAGAATATTATATAGCTTGTAGGTGTTAGTTTAATAGGGCTAAAATATAGAGTATTATTACTAACATGCTTAAAGTTATAGAGGTAGAAGATATCCCCCTCTTTAGACGTATACGCTCTAGTAAAGGCGGAGGGTATCTTATAGTTCTAACCCGGTTTAGAGAGAGGTTTATCCGCGTTTAACTAGACTAGAATAGGTAAGTATAGTTTAAGTATATTAAGGTTTATACCTTATACCTCTATCTTATAGTATTAACCTACTAGAAAGCGGTTTATAACTTAACTATAGCCTAGAACCTCTAGTATAGATAACGTGCTTACTATAGGCGCTATTTAGGGTTAATTACTATAAAGTATTAAGGAAAGAAAGTAATTAGGGGGTAGTAAGTTTAAGTAGCCGGTAAATTTAATTAGGCGGCTATTATTAGTAAAGGGAAATAGGTAAAGGTAGTAATATGCAATTTTAAAAAGTAAAGTAAGGTAGCGCTAGCGGGGTATACTAGCGTTACCTAGTTTTATAGAAATTATATAGGAAAGTACATAGTTATTATCTTATATTAATTAGCCTTAGAGGTTAATAAAGCTAAATAATGCTTAATTATCTCTTAATAGTAGGGAAAAATTAAGAATATCTTTCCTTGCGGCCTTATTTCTACCTACGCCGTTGCTTGCTAGTGCTATAGCTTCTTTTTACTATACTACTTCTTAGTATTTACCGGCTTAGTTGTAGGAAAGAGGCGTTAGTAAGTACTTTTACCCTTGCGCGCTTTACTAAAAACTCTACTGCGTCTTTAACTCTTAGGGTAGCTTTAATCTCTTTAGTGTAACTGCTAAGCTAGTACTACCTTATTATCTCTTATACCTCTATCTTCTAGTCTTTTATATAGAGTGTATTATATTAATTCTAGTTAATATAGTTATTAATAAAAAAACAGGTAGAGTCCGGGCTAAAGGTAGCTAGTATAATATGTGCACTTTAGAGGACTTATAGTAGTAGATAGAATTAATATACTTCTAGCTTTTATTAGCGGCGGCTATTATTAGAAGCCTAAAAAGCTACCTCTACTAGGCTATAGATATAATATAGCTTTCCGTTATTAATTAGCGCTAGAAGGTAAATAAAAACTCTAGAGTATACCGCCTATAGGGTATCTTTACCCTTTAGAATAGAGTCTATAATAGTTACTATAAATTATAGCTACTCTACTAACCTTCTATTAGTAATACTAACGCGCGTCTTTCTATTTTTAGTATAGTTTAAGCTATACTCTTATACCTATAGATAGTTATATTACTATTCTTAGTTCTACTACTTAGGGTTATACTATAGATTTTCTTTTATAAGGCTTTCTAGGTTCTTACTAGTACCTAATTACTTCTAATATAAAATACTAGCATAGAACTTAAGCTAGAGGTAGCTAACCTAGAATAGATTAGGGTCTAATATATCTAGGCTGCTAGGCTTAGTATATTAGCCTTAGATCTTACGCCTCTCTTCTTAAATAAATACGGCGGCGGCGGCTATAAAGTCTAGCTTCTAGCTTATATTAGCTATATACTTAATACTTACTTTTAGATAGTATACTATTTAGCCTTTATAGGAATTATTATATCTAGGCTATTTAAAGTTTAAGATGTTAATACTTTCTAATACTATTATCTATTGCATTAGCATATCTCTTATCGCTGCTAGTTAAGGATAGTAATATTAGTAGTTTAGTATATTATTTATGGCCTAGTTATTTATAAGTCTCTAGTTTAATTAGTAGATCTAGGGTAGAAAGTCCTTATAGTTTATTAACTAATACTGTAATTTAACTAGGTGTTAGTATTTTACTTTACTATTTAAGCTAGTGTTATAGCTATTAATAGCGCTAAATTTCTATATAAAATTAACGTAGTACTATATAATATAGAATTTTAAGTAGTAGAAGGCGTAGTTTCTATTCTTATTTCTAGGTCTAAATATCCTAAATTCTAACTTATATATATTAATTTAAGCTATCGCTAGCTCTATATACTCTAGCGTAGCCTTATTATATATTTTATACTATACTAGAATAGTAAAATTAAGTATTGCATAGATAAACTAGAGCGTATTTAGCGCCTTTACTTCTAGTAGTAGTGCTACTACTACTATAAGCTAGCGGGCTATAGACTTTTATTTAGAGCTAGTATACTATAAGAGTTTACTAAAATTCTTCTTATTAAATATAGATAGACCCGGGAAAGGCAGCACGTCCTTAAATTACTTATCTAGCTAGGTTAAGCCGCTCTTATTTTCTATTAGAATATAGGCATCTTTTCTTCTAATTGCTAGGGTGTAGACCTCCGCTACTAGTAGCTAGACCTATTTAATAAGGTTATAAATAACGCCCGTAAATAGTTAGTATAGAATATCTATTATTATTATCTAGTAGATATTAGTATAGGGGTATTTCTAAGTAAAGTTATTTATAGAATATATATATAACTCTATATTAAGCTCTATAGCCTCTATATTATATAGTACTTTATTTAGTAGAAGTTTTAAACGCTCTTTATTATTACGTTGCTATTTAATCTAAATAATAGTTAAGTAGTAAGACCTTATAGTATGTTTAGTCTCTAGGTCTTTATATTAATGTAATAGTACCTAGTATATAGTATAGTGTTTTCTAAATTTAATACCTATAAGTAGGCTCTATTCTTTATAATTAGCTATAATTCTGTATAATACTAGATAGCACCTTTAATTCTTACTATCCCTGTATTCTAGTATAATTCTATTAGTAGTATATTCTATAATAGCTTATTTTATATTAGAAAACTACTTAGTATTAGTAAGAATTTTACTAATATCTAAGAATATAGCCTAAAGAGCTATAGTATAGCTAATACTTTAGATAGTCTCCTTTATCCGCCGTGCTTAGTATAAAGCCTAGTAGTAGAGTGCTAGGTAATATATTTAAGCGCCATATAGTTCTATCTAGGTTACTAATAGTTAGATAGACTAGCTATACGCTCTTATCGCCGCAATATTAGATAAGCTATATCTTATCTACGGAGAGTAAGATAGGTATTACTATAGCCCCCGCTAGAAGCTTTAACTAAGTCTACTACTACTAGTCTAATATATATAACTTAGTATATACCTACTAGCCTTCTATATTATAGACTTAAACTAGTATAAATATAAGGTAATTATAGAAAGGGCGGTGTCTAATTAGGAATAATATAGCTACTATTATATTAAAGTAGTATACTAGATACTACTCTCTACTTAAGCTTTATTTTTTACTTAGGAAATATAGCATCTCTACTATATAGTTAGTATTATTAACGCTATATTTAATTTTCTCTAGTTTACTATTCTATAAATCGCCCGATGTAAATATAAGAAAGTTAGAGAATATGCTCTTAAGGTAGATATTATTAAATAGCAGGTTAATATTATTCTTAGTGCAGCTAATCTACTAAAGCTATAATATAAAAGTATAGTTAAACGCTAATTAAAATAGATAGAAGGGGGATTAGTCCCTATAATAGAGTAACTAGTTAGTAAGCTTTAATACCGCCTTTATAGGCGGGGGGGATAGCGGTCTCTAATAATACTTATATCTACTATCTAGTATTAGCCTATCTAATAGACGCCCCTGCAGGCATGCCTAATTTAGTAGAGAGATATACTTCCTCTTATAGCAATAATATAGATAATATTATTAGTTAGCCTTATTAGTGCGGAATATAGAATTTAGTAGCCTCCGGCGGGTTATTATATATTAAGCTTATAGGGCCTTTATTTATAAAAGGCGGACTCTAGTACTCTTTTAGTTTACTAGAGATATATAGCTCTATTCTATTTATCTTATACTTTATCTTATTATAGAGGTTAGCTAGTAGAGGTAGACTTACTAGTAGTAATCTAGGCGTTCTAAATAATATCCCGTCTATTATCTAAATAACGTAGAGTATATAAGACTAGATTATAGATCTAGTAGTTCTAGTATTAGTAAGCGGGACCTGCTGCAGTATTTTAAGAAGCTTTTTATAGTATAGTATATATTTATTTAGGGCACTAAGTATTTAAAATAACTTATAGTAGTATCTATATTTAGTAGAAGGTATATACTCTATTTCTAGTTAAATTTAGTTAGCCCTATATAGAAACTTATAGATTATAAGTAATTATTATAGATTATATTAGATTATAGGCTAGTATATAGTACTTATTATTCTTTAATAGCACGTAATATATTCTAATAGGGGGCGGGCTATTCTATTAGCCTAGAACCTTAATATATCTACGCGTTAAAGACTATAGCTTACTTTCTTAAACTGCAACTCTAAAGCCTATATATAATTATTTCTATTATTTCTATATTCTTTATAGCTAGTATAAACCTTTATAGTAGGCGTAGTTTTAAGTATATACTAGTAGTTATATCTAGTTTCCCTAGTTCTAATAGTATAGCGTGTATTAAAAGTAAGTATTACCTTTTACTAATTTCTAGTATCTAACTTTCTACCGTAGTTACTAGCTATAGTAAAGAACTCTTAACTCTAGGTAAGTACTATCTAGGTAATATAGAAGAAGATACTAAGTCTAAGCGCGTTACTTCCTTCTATAAGGCGAGCGCTAGGCGGCGATACATTACTAGTCTAGTAGAATAGAGTTAACGGGCATCTACTAAGAGTGCCGGCGTTATTAAGAAGATAGCCGCTAGGGTAAGTATTAGTTATAGAATAGCTATAAGATAGTAATATTAGATGCGCATTAAGTAGCCTAGGTTAAACTCTACGTCTCTCTTAGCCGGCGCAAAATTAGATAATAGCTAGAAGGCGCTAGTTAGGTAGAGAGTTTTATAATATTACTAATTTAGCTACTTAAGCCTCTTATACGCGGTAGAATTAGCGGTATATATATTAGTAATAACTACACTTAATAAAGATAAGGTAGATAGAGAGTAGATAACTTATAAGGACTAGTAAGTAGTAAGAGTAGAGGACTATCTTCTTATAGATTATAAAAGTACTTAAGCCTTTCTTTAATAGTCTATACCGCGCCATTAAAAGTAGGTTAAGTTCTTTAGCTACTTTTATAATAACACTCTAGTAAAACTCTAGGCTCTATTCTATACCGGGTTAATAGGGAAGCTAAAGAATTATTAAGCCCTTATTAATAGTGCTAGAAATTAGGCTAGTAGATATTTAGCCCTAGAAAGATATTAGCTTATAGGCTATATATATTACTATCTAGTATTTATATATATAACCTATAGTAAATATAATAATAACTTAGTATTTTAAATTAAGTATATAGGTATAGAAGACTTCTAGATTACTAATACCTCTAAATTAGTAGCGGGGATGCTACCTTCTATCTAAGTTACCGGCGCCTATAACTAGTGCTAGTAGTAACTCTTATACTATAGTCTACCTAGGCCGCCTATAGAATGTCTAATTATTTTTAATTATTATTAATTATTCCTAATTATAGTAGCCCTCTACTACTTACTATATTTTAGCTAACGCTTTAGCTATATAGTTCTATATTCTCTAGCTAAGCTTATTTTTGCGTGGATTCTATAGTCTATAATTATCTTACGCATTTAAGTTATTACTACTATTACTATCTCTATTAAGGAGTCTAGCGCAGTTCTTAAGGTCTAGAATAGCCTTATAGATACAATCTAAGATAGTTAGCCGCCGGCGTATTAATTTATTATCGCCCGAGTATAGCGTATAGGTACTATCTTAGTTAGTATTATTATCTTTACTAGTATTGCACTTAGAGTAGAAGTTATTACTTCTATTATAGCTAAAGGCGGAGTAGTAATAGCTAACTGCTAAATAGCTACTTACTTTATAATAGTTAATAGTACTATTAGTAATTAGTTCTTAGATAAATATAGTAAAACCTCTAGCTATATAGTAGTCTATATAGAAGATTAGACTATTAATATAGTAGACTTTAGCAGCGTTCTATTTATCCCCCTCTGCACTATTACTAGCCTTAGCCCGGCTAGCCTTAAACTTATCTAGTACCTTAGTATAGTACCTAAGGATATTCTTAATATTATATTTACTATGCCCTTCCGGTCTACTAGTTATCTTAAAGTTATAAACTCGCTTAACTATAATCTATACTAACTTAAACAGGGATAGAAACTAGTTAGAGTAGCCTTAGTAGGAAATATTAATAGTATATAGTCTCTCTAGTAGTATATAATCCTCTATTATTAGAACCTAGTACTAATTTAGATATATATAAAGGGGCTTAGTTGCGTCTATAAAGCTCTCTACTATATTATTTATTATATTTACTATATTTAGCGTTATAGATAATACTATAAGTATTTTAGCAGCTGCGTTATATAATACCTTATAAAACTTCTTATAAGTCTAGGTATTAACCTATTTCTATAATAAGTTAACTAGTATAGTACGCTAGGCAATATTTTTATATGCCGTCTAAGTAGCATGCCGGTGCTTATTATTTAGACTTTACTTCTTTATATTAGAAGTAGTAATCTTAAAATAAAGAATATAATCTAGGTCTATATACTTACTTAGAGTATTAATAGAAGAGTAGGTATAGTAGTTATACTAGGGCACTAGTAGGTGCTCTATAATTCTAATAAATAGTAGATTAGTTTAGGTAAGAAGTTTAGCCTTCTATAACTCTAGGAGCGGGGGTGTAGTTTATAGTAGGTTTAGGGGCTACTTAAGGCTGTAAAATTCTCTAGCTTATACTTCTATAGACGCTAACTTCTCTAGAGTATCTAGCGTAGATATAACTAGGTGCATCTAGGTAAAACTATCTATTATTATAGCCTTAAACTTCTTATTAGTATAAACAGTATTAAGTAGAGAGTCCGCTTAGCTATAGAATATAATCTAGTATAGCTTATTAGTATATAGTAATCTAAATACTAGAACTATAAATATAAGCTATATTTATAAGGCTAGACTTCTATTAGCTAATTCTCTATAGATTATATATAAGATAATAGGTATATACTATTTAGAATATAGATTCTAAGGTAGACTAATATAAGACTTATATTTATCTTAGACCCTTATATAGTAAATAGCGTTCTATATTAACCTCTTATAGGGTTTTACTAGCTTAGCAGGGGTAGCTAGTTAGGTTAGAATAATAGTAAGAAAGATAGGGACCTCTACTAGCTCTTTACTAGCGGTCGCGTTAGTATTACACCTAATTATCTAGCCTCTAAATAAGGGCGGTAGGTATTCTTCTAGAATCTTAAGAACCTTAAGAGTGCCCTTAATAGTAAGGTTATAGTAGTACTTAGGCTTATTTATAGAGGCTACCTTTTATAGTTTATATATATCTAGATTAAAATAATAAGAGTAAGTGCACTATTATATACCCGGTATATTAGTAGGTAGGCTAGGGCGCATCTAAGTAGAGATTCTAAATTAGCACTTAATTATAACTTACTTTAGTAGCTCTTAGTCTTATAGCGCCTTGGCAAGCTTTACCGCACGGGTGGCATTGGGCATGGTTATTAGAATAATAGTAAGGGCGTAGGCATCTATTACCCCTATTTAGCCTTTTAAGATTAGAATATTTACTATAGAATTAAGTTAGTATTTAGTATATCTCTAGTGCTTTTAGAGGTTGCTATATTTCTCTTTAAAGGTTACTATAGACTTAAACCTATTAGTAGACTATATTATAGTCTTTTAAGTAGTAAGTATCTTTTTAAGTTCCGCTCCCTATAGTTTATTTAATTTATTTCTTATAACTAAGATTTTGCGTATACTATATAGAAGATTAAAGAATTAGTTAGCACCCTTAGAGTAGAGTTAAAAGAAGGGCTTAGTAGTAACCTCTCTATATATAGATTAGTCTATTAAGTCTAGATACTACTGCGCATAAGCTAGACTTACTACTTAGTCTCTATCTAAAGTATATTAGCCTTTGCCATTCTAGACTATATATTACTGTTAGGCCTAATATATTTAAATAGTTAGTTAGTATTAGTATAGGTAGATACGCTTATATTCTAAATAAAATAGTTAGGGTTAGAGAAGAGGCTATAATTTAATAGTAAGTAGGTTATTAGAAGAGTTTAAAGCTTTAGTTTAATATGCGCTGGTAGTATATTAGCTATTATTATAAAAGGCGTAAGTTGCTATAGTAGTAGCTACCTTCTAGAGGGTTAGAGTTAAGGCCGGTATAATATTAGGCTAATAATTAAATTAGAACTAAGTACTATTACGTCTAGTAAGATATTAGTTACGTTAAGAGGCTTTTATCTAAACGCGTATTTAATAGCTAAATTACCTAGTAGAATGCAGGTACTATATAGTAGTTAATTAGTCCTCTAAATATCTAAGTATTACTCTATTATCTTTCTTATCTACTTTTAACCTACCTCTACTAATTTTAAGCTATACTTAAGGGTTAGCCTTATAGTATACTATAATAGGTAAACCTAAGCATTACTAACCTATATATATTCTAGAGGCGTGGCCTATAAAATATAACTATATAATTCTACTACTTCTAGAAAGGCTAAATCCGCAAGAAGAAGCGCGCTAACCTAGTTATTAGAGCGCGAGCTGTAAGAGATAGAAAGAGAGCGGAAACTACTAAGTAGAGCCTCTAGAAAGCGCCGCCTAGAGTAGTAGAGGGCTATAAGAGAGAAAGATATATAGGCTAGTTAAATATAGACTATAGTTAGCCTAGCGCTAGCGGGAGTAAGTAAGTAGATAAGAAGTATAATAAATATATAGGTAGGTAACGCTAGTCTTCCCGGGTAGGTTAAAGTAGGCGTTCTCTATATAGAGGTAGTGTACGCGCTAGTAGAGGGGCTAGAGGGTAAAGGTGCTTATTTAGTAAGGGAGAGAGTAGGTAAGTAAGCTATTCTATAGTATAAGCTAAATTAGTAATACTTATAAAAAGAGTAGATAGTAAGAAGATATATAAATTAGTACTACTGCCTACTAGCTTATAGGGCGCAACTTTAGTAGATAATAAGCTACTATTAGAGGTAGAGAGGCGCGTAGTAGCTTAGGTAATAATAAGTAGTATAGTACCTTCTTAGATAGCTATAGCTAACTTCTCTTTCTATTCTAAGGACTTTAACCTATTAGCCGCTAATCTAGTAGAGCTTATAACACTAACTTAAATAATAGGGGGGGGCACCTATATATAGAAATTAGCCTTTCTCCCTATATTAACTAACCTAGGTAAGTAGAAGGTAATATTAGGTAGAAGTTATTACTAATCTATTAAGCATTACTAAAAGCTAATAGGTATAGATAAATATTAAGGTAGAGGCCGATTATTACTAATTATTAGGTAGTAGAGTTTTTTAAGCTATATAACTCTTTACTTCTATTATATTATAATATAGCCTGTTTACTAATTATATACTTAATTATGCGCTACTTTAAACTTTACCTTCTATCTAGCCTTTTAATTCTAATTCTTATCTACTATTCTTACCTATCTTTCCTCTCTTATTCTCCTCCTCCTCTATCTCTCTCTTTTCTCTCTCTCTTCTTTTTCTCCTTCCTCCCTTATACGCTAACTTTCTTCTCTACGCCTTAGGCTTGCCTGCACTTACTATATTTCTAGTACCGCTCTATAAGTACTTCTTTAATAGATGTTATACCTATTTAAAAGTATAACTAAAAGTAGCTACTTCTATTACTAGCGCGCGCGGATTTATATATCTTCTACTATAGTTACCTTATTTTTTAACGCGTATAATCCTAAGGTTAATTATACTATAAGTAGCGTCTACTATTATAACTTTATAGGTAAGTAACTACCTTACTTATTACTTACTATTGCTGTTTATCTAATATTATTAGCCTTCCGCCTGCCCTTACCCGCATTACTATATAACGCTATTCTATCTACTAACTCTACCCCCTTCTATCTACCTTTCTTATACCCTAACTTCTTATCTTATTTACCTAATATAGCTAAAGGATTAGGTTAATATACTAGTTGCTAATAACGCCTCCCTAATAATTAAAATAATAAGAAGTTTAACCTAGATAAATAGTTATTAAGTATAGACTCTAGTTAAGTAGACTATAATAGTAATTTAGAGCTAGATAAGCTAGATAACTACTATAGCCGCTAGCCTTTCTATAGTAGCTACTAATACTCTAGACCTACTTAGAGGAAGGCTATAATACTTCTAGTAGATCTGCTATATAATATATCTATATAGAGTAAGATAGTATCTAATTTTACTAAGAACCCTAAAGGCTACTTAAGTTAAATAAATATTATAGCTGGCTTAGGTCTAGCTTTTAAGATATAGTACTAGATAGAAGCTAACTTATTTATACTAATAGAGAACTCTAAAGCATACCTGCAGGCAAAACGTCTTTTATAACTAGGCTAAAATAACTATAGTAAGAATAACACCTACTTAGATACTTAGTCTAAAATATATACGCTTTTTATAAATATATAGAGTTGCATATTTAAGAAGTCTTCTATATTAGCTAAGTAGAAGTAAGTATATTAGATATTAATCTAGTATAAAGTCTATAAGAAATATAAAATATAGGGTAGTATTATTAAAAGTAATAAGAAGCGGAAGCAGTCTAAGTTAGCCTTGTCCGCAAAGTTAGTTATATTAGTAGGCCTTAGCTCTCTAATAAAATCTCTAGATATTACTACCTAAAATGCCCTATTTAAGCTCTAGCTATTACACGCGGTCCTTACTATAATATACTAGCTGCCGCAGTAGAAAAGTACTAGACGCCTTTTTACTCTCTATCTTGTAAGGTCTAGTAGTAAAGGCCTAGAGCTAGAAGACTATAGCTTTATAAAGTTTCTAGAAGCTATTAATAGAACTTTTATAGACTTTAACCCTCTAGAGTATATTATTATAGTTAATAGAACCTAGAAGTTAATAGAGAATAACTTCTATCTAACTACGCTATTAGAGAAAATAAAGAGTATACCTAAAGAGATAGTGCTTAGTTTTATAGTAAAGGGCCTTAATATTAAAGAGGTAATATCTAAACTTAAGACTAGACGTATATTAATTATTATTAATTATTAAATATTACTACTAACTAATATATAGCTAGGTCCGCACTTTTTTAAGTCCCCGCCCCCTAGTATCTACCCGGCTAAGAAACGCCCCCGCCGCAGTAAGCCTAAGGCTGCCGCGGCTAAGAGTCTACCTAAATCTACCGCCGCTAACACTTTAGATAAAATAATTATTAACTTAACTATAAGTCTAGATATATATATAGCTAATATAGATAGGGTTAATTCTACTATAGAGTAGAATAAAGGGGAGAAGCGGAAATAGCTAGTAGATATAGTAAAAGAAGAGAAAGAAAAAAAGAAGAAAGAGCTGGTAGAAACAGCGAAAGTAGAAAGAGAAAAGAAAGAGAAAGAGAAGAAGAAGAAAAAGTTGGCGGAGAAAGAGCTGGCGGAGAAAGCGCTAGTAGAGAAAGCGCTAGTAGAAATAGTAAAAGTAGAGAAAGAAAGAAAGAAGAAAGAAATAAAGAAGAAAGAGATAAAGAAGAGAGAGCTAGTAGATATAGTAATAGCAGAGAAGGCTAAGAAGTAGATAGAATAGAAGGAGAGAGAGCTAGCTAAGACTATAACTAAAGAGAAAGTAAAAAGGTAGAAATAGCTAGAAGAGACGGTAGAGTAAGAGAAATAAAGAAAGTAGAAACTACTAGTAGAGAAGAAGGTATAGAAGCTATAAATAGAGAAGAAAGCGTAACTAATCTAATAGATACTTAATATTATCTAGCTATATACTAAGTTAATGCGTAATTCTATTTAGCCTAGTATTATTTATAATAAGGTTATATAGTAGCTTAGGGCGCTTAGGCCTAGAACTACTTAGTATTTAACTACCTAAAAATAACTCTATGCGCTTATAGTTACTATAGAGAGCGGCTAGACTATCTCTAGTAATACCTAAGTTATAGGGGATATAGTAATTAGTAGTATTAATATTGCGGCTACGCTTAAATTTAATATATATAGTCTTAGCAAGACTAGACCCTCTATAGATATAAATAAGATAATTATAGCTAATATAGAAAAGATAGATACTATTAATATTACTACTATAATAGCCCTAATATTAAGCTCTATAAAGAATATCTTAGTAGCAGCATTTAAGAAGGTACTATAGTTTTTTAGTTTACCTCTAATATATAGGAATTTTTCTAGTAATATAACCTTTAAGCTGCTAGAAATAACTACTAACCTAAAGATGCATGCGGCCCTATACTAGGTGGCCGGGATATATAGTATTATCTAAGGTCTTACTAGTAGAGCGCGTAGGCTAATTCTTATAAACCCCCCTAGGATAGGAAAAACTCTATAAATATTAATAGCATTTACTACTTATACTAGAGAGGCTAGTACTAATACTCCGCGTTCTAGCAGCGTTAAAGGCTACATTATTTAGCTTACTAAGAAGAGTCTACTAAATTAGACCTATAAGAAGGTAAAATACTAGCTAGATATTAAATATAAGAATAAGGATTTTAAGGTCCCTAGTAGAAGACTTTATATCTGGCGTGTATATAGAAGTATTATAGAGGGTAACTTTACCTTTAAAGACTAGAAGAACCTTAGGCCTATCTACTAAGAAATAAATAGTTAGATGTAGTATAAGCTAAATCTAAGAGTAAAAACCTACCTTATTATTATAAGCGCGGAGACCTTTAATAAAAAATATAATAAGAATTTAAACTTACTAGAGACCTTTATAATATTCTATAACCTATTATATAGTAATAAAGTAACCCCCACGTATATATATAGGGCTGTTTTTTTTAATAAGTTCTATCTAGAATTTAATAATATATCTCTATATATTATAGCTTTTAGCTATATTAAGTCCATGTAGTATTAGTATATATTCCGCCTAACTACGCGCAAATAGGCGAATATTAACCGTGCGCTTAATTAGGTTTATTAGAGCTAGAACTTAAAAGGGTTTAATAAGGCTGCTAATCTATATAGCTACCCTAGAGGCTTATTCTATAGTAGGACTTCTTTTCTCTACGGCCCTAAAACTCTATTATATCTAATAGTTATACTATATAGAGGTTTATAGACGCTAACTTAGATAGCGGACTTAACTAATTTAGACGCTAATATTAAAGATAACCCGAATAATACTCTTCTAGATAAGGAGTTAGAGAAAGAGAATATAAATAAAGGGGATAAGTTTAATATTCTTTATTAAGGCCCTACCCTCCGGCGTATTAATTAAGGAGACCTTATAGGGGCTAGAGGTTACTATCTTACCTTAAAAATAGAGAAAGAGCGGTAACTATAGAATAATTCTAAATTATCTAGGCGTCTCTAGAGAGTATTAGATATAATTATAGCTATAAGTATCTATAGAATACTAATAAGCCTTAGCCTAGATAGCCTTTTTTTAGGGGATATGCCGCTCTATATTATATAGCAGGTAATAGTTAGTATACCTAACCGCTTTAAACTCTTTATTAAGAAGTACTATATAGTTATTAGAGAGAGATATATAGACCTTAAAGAAGAGTATAAAGAATAGCTAAGGTATAAAGTAGTAATTAATAAGCCGCCGCCTTTCTTTAGCCTAGGCGCCTTTCTAACGGGCTTAGGTAAGGGGAGGCTGCCCTGGATTTTTACATTAATTTCTAGGCTGGCTAAGTTAAAGACATAATAGAAAGAGCTTAGCTTAATAAGTAACCTAATCTTTACTCTAGAAGATATTAAAAATATAGGCTAGATAGATTATATAGACTTAGAGAGTACCCTTACTAAATAGTATACTAATCTACTAGCTAATTTAGGAAAGCTAAAGAAAATTAGAAGCATAGTTTAATACATTTAAGCTAAGAAGAAGAAGATACTAATTATTAGTAAGAAGCCTATAGTTAATTTAGTTATCTATATTATAAGTTGCCACCTATCTCTATCTATAATTAGTAATTATTATCTAATAAACTAATATAATTAATACTAGATAATTATAAAGACTATACTAACTAAAAAGCTTATATAGTTATATTTATTACTAATAGTTAAGTAATAGAAGTAATTTAATACCGGCTTTAAGCGTAATTAAGATAATCTAGCGGCTGTTAATATTCTAGTTGCGAACCGGAAGACTAGAGGAGTAGAAGGCTCTAACTTTACTTTTTAATGCACGTGCGTAATAGTTATAGAGCTATAGACTATATCTAGCCTTAAGATATAGATTATATCTAGAGTATAGTAGAAGAACTAGAGGTCTAATAGAATATATAGCATTATTCTCGCCTATATAGGGGGTAATAACCCGGTAGATATACTAGCTTAGTTCTATATAGTTAATAATAATAAGTTTATATATAAGGTTATATAAAGTATACTAAAAAAGAAGAAAAACTAAGGGACTATTAGTACTAAGGTAACTACTAAATGCACTAATTATATAGTATATATAGTTCTATAGTAGACATTATAAAATAAACTATTTTAACTTCTACTTCTATAATATACCTATAATCGCCGCGTTAATAAGTATACTATATCTATAGTAGGTCTACTATAGACTGCCTATTTTTAATATTAATATAATCTACTTAACTATATACTTACTATAAGGCTTAGATATTAGTAGTATAAGCCTTAAATATAATTTAAGGCCTAAGTATTAGTAATATAAACTATAGTATTATATAGGTAAATATTTATATAGCAGCGCTAATACTCTATAGGCCTATATATATTATTAGTAATATTCTTATATATTATAAGGTATAGAAAGGTTGCAAGAACTCTCTATTCTACTATTCTAATCTAGACCGCAGAATATTAGTAGATAGTATGCGTCTAATCTTACTTATATTTCTAATAAAGAGATTTAAATAGAGCAGCCTATAAATTAGAGTGCACTATAGGTCTATAGTAGTATAATTTAGTGCTATATATACATACTAGCTAAAAGAAAATAGGTAGAAAAGTATATACTTACTAATACTAAGCCCTTTCTAGCTACCTATATTTTAATATACTACTAACACTATAGCTAATTAGATATAGAGATAAGTTAGGTTAGTTTTAAGATAGTATAATACATTTATATGCTACTCTATAGCTAATTTAGACGCTATCTATTTATAACCTTTCTACTTAATTTAGAAAATACTCTAAAATACTATTATATTTATTACGCTTCTTAAT